>BHFT01010626.1:0-14185 GCA_004320025.1 Laticauda laticaudata
TAAGTTGAAGGCCTTACCGGACTTTAATGTATGTTTTGGGTTTGGGGTTATTTTGAGAGAATACGGGTCATCACACATACACCATTATTTTCCAGACAGAATATGGAAGCATCTCGAAGCCTGCGTATTGCTTATACAAAGAAGTTACTAATGACTTAGCTCTATCTTTGATTCTGCTCTTTTTATTTTAATGTATTCAACTGGAGAATAAATTAAAGGAAGAAGCCTAAAAGTTCAGATTCCTACAGATCTGCCTCGTTCCTGCTGTGGTCCATGATTAAAAGATATTTTCTTCATCAGCTGGTGCTGTAAAAAAGAAAGAGGACTCCAAAGCTACAAGAGTAATCAAACTACTTTGTGTATCACAAGTTGCATTTGTAAAATCAGAACAACAAACAGTACCGAAGCTGAATATGTGCAACAGAGGAAAGAATGAAATTAATGATTAATGACAACAAATTTCATGCCAATATGTTTTTTTGCAGCTTCAGAAAGGAAGGATAGCCTCTTAACTAAGCATGGGTGGAAGGCCCTGAACAGATTATTTTGAAGAAATTAACTACTCTGCAGGATAGTTGTTTTTCCTCAGCCTTCAGCTGCTTATTCTTGTGGTAGTAAATCTGTAGGTATTGGACATTAGGCTTGTTTTCATTAAATAAAAGACAGACAAAAACACACACATACAAACATATACATGCATACATACTGTGGGAAGAAAGTAAAAGTGCTTTACTCAATGAAGCCCAAGGAGGGTGTGACCGACTCTTTTCACTTGCAGAAAAACAATGGCATAGTTGAAAGACTATTAATACCATTTGGAATGTAGCTGAGCTCTGTTAAGAAACTGAACTTGCTGAATCGCACTATTGAACTTCAAAGCTCACAATTCAAAGCTATGTAGGACGGAGCACACCCCATTGGTGCTTGTCTCTGAATATGAAATTTACGCAACACAAAAACTTTTCATTTTCTGTAAAGATCAGAAAGATACTGTGGAATCTAAGAGACATATATTCTAGTGTAAGATTAGCCTCCCTTCTTCTAAATTACTCATCAGCAGATCAGCTACTCTGGAGCCTTTGCAGGACATGGAAATCATATACTCAAGTGAAGCAAGTGTTCCAGCTTGAATTAAAGGAGATACAGTGTGAATAAGAGGCACAGACATTATGTTTTCTGAAGGCATATGATAGAATGTCAAAAGCTAACGGTTATGGTTTTGTAAACTGTTTAAATGGGAGAAACCCATTGGTCACATACAGTATAGTTAGTATAGAATAGAATTCTTTATTGGCCAAGTGTGATTGGACACACAAGGAATTTGTTTTGGTGTAAATGCTTCCAGTGTACATAAAAGAAAAGATATATTTGTCAAGAGTCAAGAATCATAAAGTACAACACTTAGTAATAGTCATATGGTACAGTAAGCAATCAAATCATACTAGGAAACAGTAAAAATACAAGCAACAAAGTAACAGTCATACAGACACAAGTAGGAGGGGATGGGCAATAAGGAGAGATGGCATTCAGGGAAAAAACCTGTCCTTGTGTCTAGTTGTTCTGGTGTACAGTGCTCCATAACATCATTTTGAGGGTAGGAGATGAAACAGTTTATGTCCAGAATGTGAGGGTCTGTAAATATTTTCACAGCCCTCTTTTTGACTTGTACAGTATACAGGTCCTCGATTGAAGGAAGGTTGGCAGTAATTGTTTTTTCTGCAGTCCTAAAGTCTAGGTCCCAGTGGCCAACGGACGCAAAACGTATGCATAAAGGACACAGCAGATGAGCAAAATTTCGGGGGTGGCTCCATCCATTGCCATCCGCTCCAAAAAGTGGTGAAAATTTGCATAAACAGAACAGAAAAGAGCGGAAAATAATGGACGTGGGTAGTATGTAGCAGGGATGTTAAACGGATGTTCATAGGAAGCCTAGTGGATGTATATCGGATGCAAACCGTTCACTGCGCATCCTTTCTATTTTCCGTGCTACTATCCATGTGGAGATTGTTCCGTGTACCTTTTGTTTCCTCCTCTTTCTGTTTTCAGGCTGCAGCAGGATGTGGAGTTGAGGATTGTCCAGAGGAATGAAAGAGGATACGGGAGGCGGTTTAATGGATGATAAATGGACATAGAATGTTTTTGCTAGAATGTCGCGGATTTTACATCGTACACAGCGGAAAGTTCATACCGTTCAAGGAAAGTTTTGTGCACGCTCAAAACTTCCTTGAATGGATGAAATCACAAAGTGGAAGATGCCTTGACGGATAGAGCATATGAAACATGTATGCAATAGAACCGGCACACACAGATGATAGCATTTTCAATGGATGGCAAGCTTTTTTAATATTTTACATCCTCTTTGCCATCCGTTGTGCAGTGGGACAGGGGCTTAATTATCCTCCTGAAGTCTGTGTCTGGCGCTTGTTGGAGTTGCAAAACCAAACAGTACTTATAGTGGTGCAGAGACAGACTCAATTAATTATCTGTAGAAGCTGTATCAGCAAGCTTCTTGGGCATGTTTTGAGCTTTTTTGAGTTGGTAGCAGAAAAGAACATTCTTTGTTTGTGCTTCTTGATGGATTATGTTTTTGATGTTAGGTTGTAAGGTGTACATTTTAGGTCTTGTGATATGATAGAACCTAGAAATTTGAAGGTCTCTACTGTTGATACTGTGTTGTCTGGTATTATAAGAGGTGGTAGTATGGGAGGGTTTCTTCTAAAGTCTACCACCATTTCTACGGTTTTGAATGTATTCAGTTCCAGATTGATCCGGTTATACCATGAGGCAAGTTGTACAACCTCCTGTCTGTATGCGGATTTGTTTTTTTCTCAAATGAGACCAATCACTGTTGTGTCATCTGCAAACTTCAGTATTTTAACAGATGGATCGTTTGAGATGCCAAATCAAGTTTACTTGTTGTGCAACAATCAGTAATAATAACAGTAAATAGTAATAATTTTATTTGCCTCCCATCTTATTTCAAAGCAATTTTGGGCAGCTTGGTACATTTAAAAAAATGATGAAAAATAGAAAGCAAAAGGTATGAGAGACAAATATTGTCGAAATTGAACTCTAGAGAAAATGCAAAAGCCTTAGAATAACAATAGAATGGGAAAAACAAGAGGCTAATTTTAAGGCAAATACAGAAACTAAAGAAAACAATGGACATAAAAAAGTAAAAAGAAGTACAAAAGGCACACAAGTACAAAGAAGGCAAAAATCCTCTGGAAAAAGAAGACATAAAGAAAACGTGGAATGAACATACAAAAGAATACACCAACCTTCTCTGACATATACCAAAAATATGATCATTATCTAGAAAATGAAGTTAAACAGGCTGCAGAAAACATTGCTAAAAAAAACTTCAGTAGTTGACAAATTACCAGGATAGTTGTTTAAAATCTTACAAGATGATGCAGTTCAAGTATTATACATGATTTGGAAGCTAGTATGAAAAATACAGAAGTGGCCAAGGACCTGGAAAAAATCAATGTATATTCAAATGCTAAAACAGGCATGCTAAAGAATGTTCAGTGCTCAAAAGAATGCTCAAATGATCAAACAACAGTGCTCTGAATCCAGCAATGTAGAAAACAAAAAAGGTGTACAGATAACACCTAACAGATAATGGAAAAAGCAAGGTGTTCTTTTAAAAAAAAAAAAATACAGTATGTTATTGCTTCATTGGTTAGCCAAAGTTTTTGACAGTGCATATCACAACAAATTGTAGATAGTTCTGAAAAATCAGGGGATACAGGGTCATTTCTTTTGCCTATTGAAGGGTGTGTGTATCATGATCAGGAAAAAAAGATTAGAGAGGAATTAAATGATTCAGATTTGGGAAAGAAGATCGGCAACTGAGATTAAAACAAAAAAATTTTTTTTAAATCTTCAGCAGTTTTAGATATGCCTTGATGACTGAAAACAAGGACAGTTTAAGGCATTGTTGAATATGAAAGAAAAAAAGAGGTCAAATGCCAGTCTTCTGCTTATTTTTGTTTTGTTTTTTAAATTAAGATCAGGTCAACAGGTCAAAAAGAAGTTGTAGCATTTCCTGGGCCAAGAAAATCACAGAGATAGCTGTGAAATATAGAAATGGCTGCTGTTTCTAGGATATATTGCCATCTGAAATGGTGTTTTGATGATTTCCAAATATGAAGATCTTTAATTATTTATTACTAGTTGTTTATTACTAATAATAATGCCGGATATCAAATTCTGAGGGCCAACATTTCTATTGTTAAGCAAAGTGTAGTTGTGAGTCATGCCTGATTTTATGATCTGTCTTTCTGCAGTTATTAAGTGAATCCATATTCCTCCATTGATTTTGCTTGCCAGAAACTCACTGAGAAGGTTGCAAATGGTGATCACATGACCATGGGAATGCTTCAACAGTTATAAGTGTGAGGACCTATTGTAAGCCAATTTTTACAGTGCTATTGTCACTCTGAACAGTTGCTAACCATTGGTTGTAAGTTGAGAACTGTTCACTGAGTCATGTCCAACTCTTCCTGACCCAATGGACCATAGCACCCCAGGCTCCCTATCCTCCACTGTTGCCAACAGTTTGCCCAAATTCATATTCATTGCATCAATGACATTATCTAACCATCTCATCCTCTGCTGTTTACTTCTCCTTTTGCCTTCAATCTTTCCCAACATCAGTGACTTTTTCCAATGAGTCCTCTCTTCTCATTAGGTGGCCAAAGTATTTGAGTTTCAGTTTCAGTATCTGTCCTTCCAAAGAACAGTCAGGGTTGACTGATTTGGTGACCCCCTATCATGATTTCTGTCATCTTATTTGGAGTTTCATAGAACCATAAGTTTGGAAGTGTACACAGAGGTCATCAGTTCCAACTCCCTGCTTGGGGCAGGATGACTGACAGCTACCCAATCTCTCTTTGAAGACTTCTAGTGAAGAGGAACATAAAATAGCCTGTTCCACGAGTTGACAGTTCTCAACCATCAGGAAATTCTCCCTAATCTAACCTGAATCTACCTCCCTGTAGTTTCGTTATGCTTCTGTTTTGTTGATTTTCATCAGAGAAGTTCCTCAGTTATCATCTCCATGCGGAAAGGAAACCACCAGAATCGCAGCTGTGATAATTTACTGAGTCCAGTACATAATATAGATGCCATAATGAGTGCAGTTGTTTCAGTAGAGAGCATTTTGAGTGTAATGCCCTTCCCCAGTAGATTGGATTTGTAGACTGCTTGTGGAAAACAAATTCCTAATAATAAAAAAATCTCAGAAATTGCAATATGTTTAATAGATTACCACAGTTGGGAAGGATCTTGTAGGTCATCTAGTCCAGCCCCCTACCCAAGCAGGAGACCCTACACCATTATTGACAGATGGCTGTCCAATCTCTTCTTGAAAACTTCCAGTGATGAAGCTCCCACAACTTCTGAAGGCAAGTTTTTCCATTGGTTGATTGCTCTCACTGTCAGAAAATTTCTTCTTATTTCTAGGTTGAACCTCTCCTTGATCAGTTTCCATCCATTATTCCTTGTCTGGCCTTCAGGTGCCTTGAAAAATAGCTTTATCCTTTCCTCTCTGTGACAGCCCCTCAAATATTGGATCACTGCTATCATGTGTCCCCTGGTCCTTCTCTTCCCTAGACTAGCCATGCCCAATTCCTGTAACCATTCTGTCTTAGACTCCAGTCCCCATATCATACAAATGATGGAATTAAACAATATAAACAATGGAAAAGAGTTCTCTCATTTGTAAATGAGAGTTCTCTCATTTACATGAGAGTTCTCTCATTTGTAAATATTCCAAATCATTAAAAAAGAAGAAAAAAACATCAGTAAAAGTCAATGATGCAGCAGTAGTATTGGTAATCCTCACTTAATGATCACCAATGGGACTAGCAACCCTCTTATTAAATGATACAAAACATGTGACCATACTGGACTTACATCAGTTTTGCTGCAGTCATTAATCAAATCAACCATAGTTGTTAAGTGCAATGTCGCTTGTGACTTACTGTGAGTTTCTCCATTGACTTTGCTTGTTGAAAGTCAATTGTGAAGTATGCAAATGATAATCATGTGCTGTGCATGCTTTGACTATCATAAGTTCTAGGATCGGTCAAAAAGCTGCTTTTTTCAGTGCTGTCATAAATTTGAATGATAGGGCAATCCTTAAGTGAGAACTACCTGCAGTTGAAAATAGCATAAGGCCATACTTCTCTTGCCAGGCAAGGATTTGGTTGATGTCACTAACTCCTGATTAAAAGCTTAAATTTCCTGTTCAGAAACTTTATGTTGGACTGTGGTTTTGCAACAACTCATGCAGGGCATGCCTAGACATCCATTGTGATATTAAATGGGATGTATCAGCCAACATAATCTTTGTACATGCTTGAGTTAATATAATGTACTGACTAATTTAGTTTACAAGGGCAGATATAGACAGCTAGCAGGGGCCTGTGAAAATTTCACAATGGAAAAGGATAAATTGGCACCAGACTTTTATCACTCTAGGGAATATTTATTTTACAGAACATACGACATGCCGGCTCCTCTGTCAATGTGTGACATGTATTTTCTGGGAAAGTTACCCAGATTGTTAAGGTCAACACGCCTATGCTGTTCTAGAAGCAGCAACCAAGCTTAAGGCTTGAGAGCTCTGCAGCAACAATAGGTGTATTTATCTCTTGTGTCTCATCTACTAATTGAGTGAAAAAGACAACTTCCATTTGATATTATCCATCAGGATTCGAATTATGGGTCATGCACTGGTGATCAAGAGACTTCCAAGAGCAATAAGACTTCTCTACCTGCTTGCTTCAGATATGAGACTTGAATCTTAAACCAACAATTAAAATATTCATGATAATGTCATAATAATTAGTATAGAAAAAAATGTTGTAAAGCAATCCATGCAGTAAAAATAATAATAATGGAGTAACTGGTAACCAAAATAACAAATATTAGATACATGGCAACAAAATGTTATCCGTTAGATGCCCTCTAGAAGAACTCTGACTTAATGAACTCCAGATAATTGTATGAAATGAAAACAATTCCATGGTGAATTGGGGTACAAGTGAGAGATTTATTTGGAACTGGTGAATTGAACCTGGGTGGTAAAAACAGTCCTTCCCAGGTGGGACTAGTTCTCTCCAAGTTACTGTCTCCTCCTGTTAACCACGTGCACCAAAGAAAGGATAAGAGCACTATTTCTCAGCTTTGGTAACTTTAAAATGTGTAGACTTCAACTCCCAAAATTTCCAGCCAGCCAAACCACACAAAGCCTCACAGCCCTGACTACCAGATATAGGAGATACACTAGAGCAGGGGTCCCCAATCTCTGGGCCATATGAACCAGTTCCGTGACCTGTTAGGAACTATACTGCACAGTGAAACTGAATCCATCTTCCCCCCAGTGCGTGGAAAAATTGTCTTCCACAAAATTGGCCCCTGGTGCTGGTTTCATGGAAGGTTGGGGACTTCTGCACTAGAGAAGCAGAGGCCAAGAAGATTAATACCGTGTTTTCCATACTATCATCCAAAATGCACTTCCAATGGCAGTACAATAATACAGCAGAGTTACCATCTGCAGAAAGTGAACAGTACTGGAAGAACATATTGGAGAAAGACAAGACACATAACATCAGGTGCAGAGTGACTGCAGGGCCTGATGAAGATCACAGCAAACTCCCACACCAAGAACCAGTTACAATTAGAATAGCTGACATCCAGCTATAGGTCAAGAACATGAAGAACTGGATAGCACCTGGCCCAGACAGTATCCACACTTCCTGCTAAAAACAACAACAGCAGCAGTGCAGTGCATGAATGTCTAGCAGAACAAATGAACCACTTGCTAGCAGCAAACTCTCACAAGGAAAGACAATGTTGAGACAAGGATCAAAAGACAGCAGTGATAGTAGATGTAGCTGTGCCAGGTGACAGCAACACGTAGAAGAGGAAGAAGTATGAGAAGATAGCAAAGTATCAGGACCTTAAACAGGAATTGTAGGGGTTATGGGAAGTAAAGACTAAAGAGGTACCAATACTGGTAAGGGCCAGAGGTGAGGTTCAGCAGGTTCTGACCAGTTCTGGAGAACTGGTAGCAGACATTTTGAGTAGTTCGGAGAACTGGCAAATATCACCTCTGACTTGAGATTTTACAGTATCCTTCCCCTGCTATGCCCACCAACCATGTCCACAGAACCAATAGTAAAAAAAATTGAATCCTACCACTGGTAAGGGCACTCAGACTGTGATTCCTAAGCTGGGACACTGGCTCTAACAGATCCCAGGAACAACATCAGAGGTCTCTGTCCAGTGCAGTGTTAGAAATAGCTAAGATCTTGCACAGAGCTCTCAAATTCCTAATAGAGAGTAGAGGACCTAAGAGTGTGGAAAATACATAATACCCGTAAGGGTGAGAAGGAAATTTTTTATATATGATTTTTAGTAAAAAAATAAAATAAAAGATAAAATTAATGCAAACAAATATAAAATATATATACAATGTCTAAATGGAGAGAAAGAATGTCAGAGATGAGTATATTCCCTGAGCCCAATCATATAATCACCTTGGATGTCCAAAATCAGACTAGGCAAGATGTCAAAAAGGGAGTCTCTTATTCCTTTTTGCCCACCACTAGTATTAAAATCACATGTCTGAAAAGATTTTGCCTAGCCTAGAAATAATTGATTGGCGTAATATCCTTGTTGTAATTATGGCATGTGTACATCAATTCACAGAGGAATTTGTCAACCATTGATTATAACCGTAACCCTAACCAATTTGTTAGGTGGAAGTATCAGATAGCAGAAATAACTGGATATAATTTATCAGTGCATGAGACCCATTAACAAGCAAAAGCTTTTTGGTGGGAGAAAAAGGAACAAAGCGGTTAAATGCAAGTATTTCGTAATAATTCATCAGTACCAAACTTACAATAACACAGTTTTAAAAAATCAACATGGAGTCCAGTGAGAGCATTAATTAGACATATAACATGTGTGAACACCAACCAGTGTACGTGTGGTACTGTTGAGTCAATACAAAATGCTTGCATCTATCGTTGTTCGTCTTCTAACTGCTTTGTTTAAATTGTTAAAGGGGACAAACTGCTTTAATGTCTTATTTGTCACAATGAAGTGGGAAGTGATTATATGTACATGGCAACTGCTTTTTTTCAAGAACAACAATTCAATAAGTGGTAATAGCAGAAGCAGCCCAAGAAAGCCCAATGCCATGTTACTATTTGCTACATATTCCTTTTTAGCTGCAGTAGTTCTTTCTATCTAGATCAGGGGTGTCAAACTGGTGGCCTGAGGCTGGATGTGCCATGTGCAAGCCACGCCCACCCCAGCTCTGTGAAGGGAAAAAAGTTGCAAAATGTCCCGTGACAGCAATGTGATACTGCGACTTTGACACCTGTGATCTAGCTGGCTCACCAATCTGCAAGACAGCTCTGAGGAGATTCTCAGAGTAATGTGCACAAAACACCTGTCCTAGAGTGGGGTAATCTTTGGTCATAAACAGCTGCCCCAGGAAATGGGTCAGGAGAGCAACAGGTGTGGGCATGGCTTATTCAGCTCTCAACAGGGTGAGCCCTGGAGAACATAGCATTCTACTTTGCCTACTATCACATGTCTCTTATATTGCTAAAATGTTGGTTCCTTCTTTTTCTTTTTTTAATCAACTCATCTGATAACCTTACATGTTACACCAAATAAGGAGTCCCTGGTGGTCTCTGAGCTTGTTTCCTTGCAGACCTTTCATTATTCAAACTAGGTAACATCATCAGTGCTGGTAGTCATGTTACACAATTTTACTTCCATTGAAATATTCACAAAAATGGAGTAATGGCAAAATCTTGTGTGTGTTGCTGATTTCATATATCAGAATTGTTTCTTTAAAACCCAATAAACTGCTTTTTAGTTCTAAAATGGTTTTTTTTATTTTGGTTTAATTTTAGTGGCTAGACAGAAATTGTTAAGAGGAAAGTACCTTTTATGGTGGTGGAAAGGAGATCCAGCACATCCAGGAATTACTCATAACAAAGCTTAATAGATGATTGAAGTCCATTGATTACAATTTCAGGAGGATTCTGAAGGTAGGTTTGAGGTACTCTTGGCTATACTGGATCAAAACAAAAGTTGTATTGAAATGGTGGAATTCATCTAATCTTTGGAAAGGTCAATTTTCTGTGCATATGGAGCAGGTGTACCATACATAGCACATTTTCATGAGACTTCTATTCATACAGAGGTAAAGCCCAGAAACAAGTTGCCTTCCTCTTGTGTTGTTTATATTATGAGAACCAGATTTATAATGACTGCATAAGCAGGATTAAGAGGCACATATATTAATTTGGTGCAGGAGTACAGCATCATTTGTATTCCTGTCAGATTTTTAAAAGGTATTTGCAAGTTAATGGGTGTACATTAGTCTTTTAGAGTGTAAATGAAATGCCAATAAATGGGGCTGAGAATTTCTTTTTTTCATTCAAAGTTAAGTCTATATGAGAATGAACTCCTAACATAGCATCATATAGTAATAAGAGAAATTTTTAAAAGCTTGTTATGTTAGATACAAAGGATTCTAATGCAATTTTTAAAACTAAGAAAAGCATTTCCATTACCAAATGATCATCTTTTGTTTTTCTCTGTTCAAAGGAAGAGCATTTACTTTTACTGAGATCCTCTCCTCTTCTCTCCTCCACTCTTCTCTTCCCTCCCCTCCCCTCACCTCCCTTCCCTTTTATCCTATTTCCTTGCCTTTCCATCTTTGTTCTTTATTACAATAGCACATACACTTATATACCATTCCACAGTGCTTGGCTGCACTCTCTGAGTGGTTTACAGAGTCAGCATATTGTCCACAACAAACTGGATCCTCATTTTACCAACCTCCAAAGGATGGACGATTAAGTCAATGGGCAGGTCAGGATTGAACTGCTGGCAGTCAGCAAAATTAGCCTGCAATACTGCATTGTAACCACTGCATCACCAGTAGTAAAGTGCAATCTAACACATGTTATTCAGCCACCAAGATTTTCGAAGGAAGTGTATCGGAGGTGGTATTCTTTGTGAACTGTTACCTTCTGGCAGAAGATACAGAACAATTAAAACTCAGACCACATGTTTTCTGAACAGTTTTTATCCCAGAGCTATAATTGCACTTAACAATGAACNTAAGGACCATCATCAGTGAGCTGTTGGACAGTATTACTTGGTCTGTTGTGTGGATGCTTGTGTGTTTTTAGGAGGCAGGGAATTTTGGCAGGTATGGGGGTGTTTGGGGATTGTTATGTGTGTGTGTGTATGTATGTGTTGGGTCTGGTCTCTGGGTGTTATGTGAATTTTGTTGTATGTATATGGTGTGTATAAGTACAATGACAATAAAGAATTCAAAGTGTAATGTAAAGATGAGATTTTTTAAAAAAATACTAATTCATGAGTAAAACCTGCAGAAAAGAAGACATGGAATTTAATAGGAGATCATATTCAGGTAGTCCTCGGCCCACAACCAGAATTGAGCCCAAAATTTCTGTTGTTAAGGAAGATATTTGTTAAATGAGTTTTGCCCCATTTTAGGACTTTTTTTCCCCACAGTTGTTAAGTGAATCATTGCAGTTGATAAGTTAGTAACCTAGTTGTTGAATAATTCTGGCTTCCTCATTGACTATGCTTGTCAGAAGGTCACAAAAGGTGATCACATACCCAGCAACAGTCATAAACATGAATCAGTTGTCAAGCATCTTAATATTGATCATGTGATCACAGAAGTGCTGCAAAGGTCATAACTATGAAAAATGGTCATAAGTCACATTTTTCAGTGTCATTGTAACTTTGAACGATCACTAAATGAATGGTTGTAAGTCAAGAACTACATATTTAACAGATGTCAAACAGATGTCAAATGTGAACATTAGTTGTGCTGAGCATCCATTGAAAGGTTATGCACCATTGCTATGTGCATACTCTGTAGTAAAACCTATATGTTTATGTTGATATGTGCTGATTGTACAGAGGTACAGGCAGAACAGGTTGCCATGATCTCTCCCCAGTCCCATTATTTCAATGTATATAAATTGATTGATTGCATGCTACAGGAAATAGGTAAGAATAAATGGGGACAATAGGACAAGGACAGTAGGCACGATGGTGCACTTATGCACACCCCTTACAGACCTCTTAGGAATAAGATGAGGTCAATAGTGGATAGATTGTGCCTTTTGTTTTTGTTTCACTAGAAAAACAAATTCAAGTGAATTTCATCAGTGAGAATTTATAATTAAGTCAAACTGCCTTAAATGTTACAGTTTTGCAACATATGTTTTCAACTGAACAAATTCTCCAAGATTTGAACTGGCATGAGTTCACATAGATGACTTAGAAATATAGGGAATTATCTTTGTAGAAATCACAAAACAATATCAATGCTCACAGAGTGTTAAAAAGTTAACACCAATCCTAGCTTTGATCTAAGTGGATTTATTTTGGAATTAAATGGAATTGTCTTGGGTCTTTGAACATTCATTTCTAAGCCAGAATACAGATAAACTTGATATATATATCAGATGAATTTTCTATTAGATATTCCTGGAATGCAACATTAAACAGCTGAAGGTATCCCTATGCTAACTTTTATTTTTAATTTCCAAGAGAGACTCAATTCATTTATTACTAAGGAATGTGTCAACTTGCCTTCATTGTTGTGAATGTCAGTAGGTTAATGTATTTAAGTTTCAAATGTGGTTGAAACTGTCAAGTATATATTGCTTAGCACTATTCTTCGTTGGTTTGGAGGGGAAGATTTTAAGCATGATTGTTGGAGTTATAGATTAATTTCTCTCTCTAAGCATACTGGATTTCACATTGTAAGTAGCAGCTGTTTCACATCGCAGTAGAACTATAGAGACAGATATCCATCAAAGATCATTTAACCCATTCTCTTTGCCAATACAAATTTGCTCTGTTACAGAATTCCCAAAACCTTTAAGGAATCAAACTCCACCAACTTTAGAGGCAATATGTTCCAGTCTCACCCTGTCAAGAAAGTCTTCTGAATGTATAGAAAGAGGGAAAACAGAAAGAGAGACAGAGAGAAGACAATTAAACAATGTGGGGGAAATATAATAGTAAATTTAGCAATGCAATTTCATTGATGATGACATCTTCTTCATCATCAAATGATCCCCAATTGAAGAAACACAGAACCTGATGTGACTTCCCCATCACAAGACCCTCATTTGACGCAATCCATATCTAGTCCACCATAATACCCATAACAAGACCCTCATTTGACATGATCTCCTCATCACAAGACCTACTGACCACACAAAGCCCTTGGAAGCAGAACCCCAATATTGATGTCCCCTAAATTCCACTGAAGATGTTACCTATAATGAAATATTTGGAAACTAACCCACCAGCTCGGAGAACGAATCTCCACCCTCAATGCCATTTCAGCCTGGTTTTGGAATTAGAGGAATAAAAGTGGAAGTAACAACAGTTTACCTCTGAGAAACCTCCTTATCCCATCCACATCCTTAATTCCCTTCCCTTGGAAAAAAAATACAGATTGAACATTTTCAACATACCTCTTCCATTGACATTATTCCCAGGCTTTCAAAAGATTTAGAGCAGTGCTTCTCAAACTCAGCAACTTTAAGGAACTGTCACATACGCCGACGGAGGCAAAAAGTATGTAAAAAGGACACAGTGGACGAGCAAATTTTCCATCCATTGTGATCCGCTCTCAAAAGTGCCCCAAATTTGTATAAACAGAGTGGACAACAACGGAAAGGAACGGACAGGGGAAAGACGTAGCCAGGATGTTAAGCGGATGCTCCATGGAAGCCTAGCGGATGGAAGCGGATGGAAGCGGATGGCACGTCCGCAGGGCCTCCGGGGGAGCACAGTGAAGCGGACGTGCAGCGGAAGGAATGGATGCAGAGCAGATGCCAAACGGATGACGGGGATGCATCACGGAAGCCTAGCGGATGCCTAGCGGATGCCTAACGGATGCCTAGCGGATGCAAAGCGTTCACTGCGCATGCGGGGAGGATGCAAGGTGTCAGCCCCGTGGATAAAAAAGGATGCAGCTCGCAAGCAGGTCACCATTCAGATGAAATACCTGCTACCAGACACATCTCCAGCCAACAACCATGGGGAAGAAGAGGAAGCCTGTGCCATCTTCTGCCAG
>BHFT01010628.1:0-10820 GCA_004320025.1 Laticauda laticaudata
CCCCCTCCTCCCCTCCCTCCCCTCTCCATCCCATTCCATCCCCTCTCCTCTCCCATCCCACCTCATCCCATCCACTTCTCCCTCCTCTCTTCTCGTCCTCTCCCCAAATGTTCAAAATGACATCGATGCCTACCGGATGAAAAGAGTTTGCCAATGAAATTTTATTTCACCACTGTAAAAGCGCTCTGTGATTGCTTCCCCTTTCCCTACCCCCCAGCACCCACCCCCTTAACCTTCTCAAGCATTTTAAAGGCTTCCTCTATCTCTTTGCAGCAGAGGCAAGGAGGGCAGCAAATTATGACACAGTAATTACAATGATGGATGGTGAGCCAATCCCTAATATTAGATACGCTGCTTGCGTTAAAAACCCAGCACTACAAGATTGCATACTCCGCTAGGCAAGATGCTTAAGATTGTAATGGCCAAATATAGATTAACAACATTAGGTTAAGGCAGGATAATTATTCTTCTCTTTCCATTTGCTATTCCTCCTTCTTTGTGGCCTCTACAGGAGCCTTTGCATTTCAGCATTCATGATTGACAAGGTAGGCAGTATGCCGATCTGTTAAGCACCAAAGTGGAGTCTCTACAGTAAATCAAAAACAAGGCTTTTGCAATCAGACAAGCTGAACTGGTGTAAAGTAGAGCCATACACACCTGTGTATGAGGGGGAAAATACAAATAAAGAATCTCCTGCTAATTAAAATGGTCAAACAAGTGGCAACTTCAAATCTCAACAAACAAATGCTCTGTCTTACATATTGTCAAGAAAAGTAAAAAAAATGAAATACAAGCTGGGCAGACAAGACCTTGTACAGGACTCTCACTCTGTCAAGGACTTTGGACTTCTCATCTCTGATGATCTAAGTGCTAGAGCCCACTGTAACAACATTGCCAAAAAGGTATTAAGAGTTGTTAACTTAATCCTGTGAAGCTTTTTCTCCAGTATTATTGTACTACTAACTAGCTCAAAGGTCTTCAAACTTGGCAAGTTTAAGACTTGTGGACTTCAACCCTCAGAATTTCTGAGCTAACATGACTGGAGGAGGAATTCTGGGAATTGAAGTCACAAGTCTTAAAGCTGTCAAGTTTGAAGACCCCTGAACTAGAGCATACAAAACATTTGCTAGATAAGTTCTTGAATACAGCTCATCTGTCTGAAATCAGTACTGCATATTGGACATTAATACAATTGAGAGCATCGAGAAATATTTCACGAGAAGAGTCCTCTGCTCCTCTACTTGCAATAGAATACCCTATGCCTCCAAACTTGAAATTTTAATGCTGCCTTCAATCTGACCGAAGCATAGTACATAAAATTATCCATTACAATGTCCTACCCATCAAAAACTACTTCAGCTACAACCTCAAACAATACATGAGCACACAATAGATATAAATTCAGGGTAAACCATACAAAACTCGATTGCAGGAAATACGAGTTTAGCAACAGAGTGGTCAATGCCTGGAATACTCTACTTGACTCTGTGGTTTCTTCCCCAAATCCCAAACACTTTAACCTCAGACTGTCTACTGTTGACTTCACCCCATTCCTAAGAGGTCTGTAGGGGGCGTGCATAAGCGCACCAACATGCCTACCATCCCTCTCCTATTGTTTCTTTTATTTTTCTTATATGTACCCATTTCATGTAGCCATAACTATGTATATACTTACACCCCTGTCTTAATGTTCCCTTTTATTCGTATCTATTTCATGTATCATGTTTATACTTATATATATTATCAAATGCATGCTTGACAAAATAAATAAAATAAAAAATAAAAGCTGTACACTACTTATTTTCCCATCTCATATTAACAGCACAGAAATAGAACTGATGGTCCCACAACAAAGATTTTCTTGTCCTCTTCTAAATCTGTATGTGGAAGGGAGGCATAAGGGGAGAAGTATGTGACCAACCTGTCTCCCCAACCTCACCTCCAAAACTGCATGTAAAAATATACACTTGATGCTAAGAAATCAAAAATCTTATGCAAATCTTTCTTAATTGGCATGTAGGAAAGGGAGAGATAAAACTACTGGATGCAATAGTTTTAAATTAGTGGGGGAAAGGAAGAATAACAGAATAACAGAGTAGGAAGGGACCTTGAAGGTCTTCTAGTCCAACCCCCAGTTCAGGCAGGAAACCCAATACCATTTCTGATAAGTGATCTTCTTAAAAGAAGAATCTCTTCTTAAAAGCCCCCAGTGTGGAAGCACCCACAATTTCTGAAGGCAAGTCGTTCCGCTGATTGATTATTCTCACTGTCAGGACATTTTTCCTAAGTTTTAGTTTGGTTGTCTCCTTGATTAGTTTCCATCCACTGCTGCTTCTATGGCCTTCTGTTGCTTTGAAGAATAGCTGACACTCTCTTCTTTGTGGCAGCCCCTTAAATTAAAAAAAAAAGTTTAATTTAACAAACAGCTAAAAGAGCAAGTACGTGTTTATATTTTGTTTTTGTTTTTTTGCAATCTGTTTGAATGGGTGACCTTGGTCCTCAAAATGTCCCTAAAAGCATAGTGGAAATCCCACTACCCACTAACCCTCCCAGAGGACAAAGACATGAAATGCAATGTATGTAGGGGATCACTGTTACTCCAGATAGAATCATGATGAAACAGGACATTACTGTGACAAGGCCCACTTCTAAGTTACACACAATCAAACATGCAGTGCAGTTGTTGAAGTATTCCCCATTAGGAGAATGAGTGCACTCAGGGAAACATAGTGAGAGTGGTGATGAATAACAAACAACCAGCACACAGATAAACTGAACAGTAAAATATAGGTTTTACTTCCAGTAAATGGGTAAGCAAAGTCCAACGAACAGTCCAAATCATACACAGTTAAAGCAGAACAATCAGTCCAGGGATAATCCAAAATGAAGTCCTTTTCTTTTCCAGTATCATAAACAAAGTTCAGTAAATGGAGTTTGCAAACAGTTGCAAGACTCACAACAGTTCAAGCAGAATGACGTTCAGGCAAAAGGGAAAAGGAAAGGCAAAAGAAAACAAACCAGGTTTGTGGCTCCATCTTATGGAAGTTGGAGAAACCTCAGCCAATCACAATTACAGCATTCTCTTAAAGATACAACAGTATTAAATGACTATCCTGGTTTATATATTGCCAACCCAACTGTTAGGTGACTAACAGAGGTTATGAAACTTATTCTTTTTGTATATATCAAGGTTATTTCCATATATTCTAAAGAGGGCACATGAACCACTGTTAATGGGCTGTGCTCATTATGTCCTCCTGTGCATTAATCAATGTACCTCTGGAAACTCTGTGGTCTACTTTATCTACAACTAGGTTGCATAACTTTCACAATTTGATTATTAAATAAGACCATTGGGGTTTGCACAATTCGTGAACTCATAAACTAATGATAAAATTTGTGATTGCCGCATAAATAAAATCCTAATTATGACTACTTCTAATCAGACTAGGTTCTTTGGGTCAGTTTTCCACTGACTTGGGCAAGCTTGTTGTGCAAGCCACACAAGTCAATCAGTGGTGGGATTCAAATTTTTTTACTACTGGTTCTGTGGGCATGTCTTGGTGGGCATGGCAGGGGAAGGATACTGTAAAATCCCCATTCCCTCCCCACCCTACTAACCTGCTTTATAGCTCTGTTCTACTGTGCAGGGCAACAAAAGAAGACCCAGCCGATCAGCTGGGATTCAGGAGGCAGAGAATAAATGGGGGCGGGGCCAGTCAGAGATGGTATTTGCTGGTTCTCAAAATTTCTGCCACTGGTTCTCCAGAACTAGTCAGAACCTGCTGAATACCATCTCTGGTTATGCTCTTTAAATTCCTATTCAGTTTGCACAAATGGAGGGTTGCAGAAGGCTTCCTCAAGCCTTTGGGAGGTGGAAAAAGGGCTCAAACCAGCTGAAAATCAGCTGTGAGGTGTGCGCATGCGCAGTGAGGTAAGTTTACCTGCAACTCGCATGCTGGCACAAATAGGTCTGTGTGCCACCTGTGGCACGCGTGCCATAGGTTCACCATCATGATGAATCACACATAAACAGTCTAATCACAAATAAACATCTTAGGAACAATGTTTTGATGCTAACTTTTCCAGATTTTCTCAGCAGTTCCAAGGACTAATATGCCTTTCTTTTCTTAAATAAGTTGATCCTTAAAGAAAAGCAGCATACAAGAGCCAGGTTGAACTGAGGAAAACCAGGAGACTGTGCGCCCCAACTTAGCATGAAACCCAACTGGTGACTTTGGCCAGTCACTCTCTCTCTCTCTCTCTCTCTCTAAGCCCAACCCTCCTCACAGGGTTCTTGTTATTGTTGTTGTGGGGAACATAGGAGGAGGAAGGAGTACCAAATATGTTCACCATGTTGCATTATTTATAAAAATAATAAAGGCAATTGTTAAAAAAACTAAGATAAAATAAATAATAAAAATAAAATACCCTGTGAAAGGTTCCCTGCATACACAAATCCACCAGAGAGAACAGAACTGTTTCCCTTCTTTTCATTTTCTCTTGAAATATTTCTGATTCCTGAAGTAAAATGAAAGTAATCGGGATGGTGTAGAAACGGAACTGTATCAATGCCAGAAAAGAAGGTGAAGCTGGCTGTGAGTTAGATGACAGAGACTGAAAGGGCTAGATTACTTCTGTAATATGTTATCAATCCCGAAGACTGAACATAACAGAGATGGTAATGTAACAAGCTTGTTGTGAATTCATGAATTGGCAAGTCATTTTCTTCTAACAGTCCACAGTAAATCACCAGGGATCCCTCCTTCTCTGCCTGCTGTTCCTGTTCACTTGTTTTCCTTTTTCATCCTGATCTTCTCTTTTTTCATCTCACCTCCAGTGTCTCCTTCCCTCCCTCCTTCCCTCTTTCTCTCTCCCTCCCTCCTCTCTCTCTCTCTCTCTCCCTCTCTTTCTCCATTTTACTGTACCCTACTCCCTCCACTACACCATACAGTTTTGCAGGGAGTACGCAATTACACGTCTCAACAGAAGATCTCCTTAAGTACTGAAATCTTAGGCTTGCAGCAATATTGTTTGGTCCTAGAATTACCAAGGTTGATTTTGATTCCATGCCTTTAGCTGTGCAATTATAAAACTGCTTCCTGAAGAATAAATTATAGGAAATCAAGTTTATTCCCTGTGTAAATATTGTGTGGGCTTCTTAGACTAATTGGCTGAGCTTTGCAAAATGAAACTTTAATAATGAGAAATGAGAAAATTGTTTTCCAAGGAAATAATGGGCAGGAGATTTCAGACTCTCCCTGAACCAGCATTCCTTCAGCAAATCAAAATTGCTCAATCAATCTCAGGAGCACCAGCCAACACTGTAGTTCCCTAAAACCAACCACAAATCTTCAGCAGCTAATGCTGTCTGTATTTATCTTGAATTGCCAATCATCACAACTTCATCAGCTCCCTCTAAAAGTGTCCTCTGGGGATCATTCATGTCAAAATAGTAAACACCATTGTGATGATTGAAAGACCACCTTTTCATACGTGTGCACAGCTTTGATCTTCCAGTCCTGCCCACCATTTTAATACTGTTGAAAACTTACAGATTACAGATAATCAGAGTTGGAAGGGACCTTGTAGGTCATCTAGTCCAACCCCCTGCCCAAGCAGGAGACCCTACACCNGTTCCATTGGTTTATTGTTCTCACTGTCAGAAAGTTTCTCCTTATTTCCAGGTTAAATCTCTCCTTGTTCAGTTTCCATCCATTATTCCTTGTCTGACCTACAGGTGCTTTAGAAAATAGCTTGACCACTTCCTCCCTGTGGCAGACCCTCAAATATTGGAAGACTGCTATCATGTCTCCTCTAAACAAGCCCAGTTCCTGAAACCGTTTGTTGTATGTTTTAGCCTCCAGTCCCCTAATCACTCTGGTTGCTCTTCTCTGTACTATTTCTAGAGTCTCAACATCTTTTTTATAATGTGGTGACCGAAACTGGATGCAGTATTCTAGCTGTGGTCTTACTAAGGCTTTATAGAGTGGTATTAGTACTTCCCTTGATCTTGACTGTATCCCTCTGTTAACTTATTTGTTGATGGTGTGTTTTTTTCCCTTGTGCACCAGTTTTACATTTTCAGTAGAACATTTGTGGAAAAAGGTTGCTATTTAATTCACTTATGACTCTGTCCAGTTTGAATGCATCTGCCTCAGTGTTCTCATACATCAATCCCATAATCCCTTGCAGGGTGGAGTCTGAGCAACTGAATGGAGCTAACAGAGCATTTAATGGCTGGATGCTCTTCCTATTACCACCGTGTTCTAATACTATTGCCCATTATGGTGGATTTCTTTGATTTTGACCTGGTTTGTTGGGAAATACGTTGTTTCTGTTGCTTCACACCTCTTCCAAGCCATTGAGCTTCATGTTCCAGGAGGAAACATTAACATCTAGATTTTAAAGTTCCCCTTCAGATGTAAAGTTGATATCTGTTCATCACAAGAAACCAGAACAACTTCATAAATAGGCCAAAGCAATTTCTGAATTGTCAATAACTTATTGATAGAAGAGAATATTTGTGGTCAGGATTGAACTGTGAGGTCCTTGGTGCTCTCTAAGTTTGATTGTTTTCTTGCAGATGTTTTATTACCAAACTAGATAATATCATCATTTCTAGAAGGGAGTAGTGATTAGAGGCTTGCCCTGTCAATGTTGATGGAAGTGGGCTTGGTGTTCCTTAATTATGCTGTTGTTTGTTCTTAGTGTGTTTGTCTGAGTTTGATAATTCCTTGATTGGGGTATTTTTACTTCTTGATTGTTGATCTAATGAAAATTGTCTATATTCTGTACCATTCAAAAGTGACAATCAAAAAACCAAAAGGGAATCAAAAAGATCAAAATACCCCCTCGACCAGAAATCAATACCCAAATGAACACCAAGATTAACAATAGACCAACAATCAAGAAGTAAACAATACTAGGGGACTTCCAGTTTGCAGGGCTTCGGCGGCAGGTATAGGAATCCATGATCATGCGTGGTTTCTGCCTGGGCTCGCCGCTGGAGCGCCCCGAGCCAGCTGGCTTTGGGGCTAAGCCACCCCGTGGAGGTGGTGAAGAAGGGGGAGATTCCAGTAGGGTCAAGGAAAGCTGCATCTTTCCTCTTCAGCTGGCTAAACTTCCTTTCCTGAAGGCGGTAAAAGCAGCGGTCAGAAATGGCCACCACAAAGAAGCACTCATCCGGAAAAGAAAGTGCTGGAGAAAGTTAAGAAGTGAAAGTTTTGGTGACTGTGATAAGAAGCAACAATTGAGGTATCCTGGATTTTAAATTTTATAAAAGATACATCACTCTCAAAGAAGATTCGGAAGCTGCAAATGAAAGTGAAAAGGGAAAGGTTTTTTTTCCACTCTCCTTCATTACGTTGACAGCAAAGAGAGAAGAATAAGAAATCAGAAAAGCCCGCTTTGGCATCAACAGGTAATTAAACTGGAAAATTAAATGTCAAGGGGACAATAAAGATTTCTGAAAAAACTTTTTCTGCTGACAGATGGAAGGGGAGAGGAAAAGAAAAAGAGCAGGATTGTGGCAGGAGGGCTGTCTTGGAATTTAAAAGAATTTAAAGTTAAATTGTAACAAGACTTCTAAAAGATACATCTTAACTGGAACTTTGCAACTAAATAATAACCCCAGGAAGGAGAAAGTGAAAAAAGAAGAAAGTGTTAAATGAAACAGTTTGTGTTTATTTTGGATTGTTGGTGAGCTTTGGGACTTATTATATATATTTGAGTGATCAAAAACAATTGGTGGATTGTGTTAAAAAAAATTTCTTACATGGCATCACTTGTGGATGAACTGAAAATTGGAATTTAAAAATATAGAAGAGGAACAAGAAGGGAAGGGTCTCTTGCTCCGTTTTTACTTCTTAGAAATGGTGATTGGTACCTACGAGAACTACAAGAAAAGACTGAGCAACAAGAAGACTGAGCGACAAATAAGAAGCCATCTTTAATGAACAAGTAACTTCAGTTTGGGGAAGAAAGGGGAAAGAGGGGAAAGAGAATGAGAATTTAAGACCTAAAAAAACAACCAAAAGGGAAAATAAGGTGAAAAGTGGATATGATGTCAGAAAGCAACAGAAAAGGGGAAACACAGAAGAAGGAATTGGAGGTGGAGAGACAAGGGGGTAAAAAGGACACAGTGAGAAGCAAGGAGGAGGAAGGGAGAGAAGCTACAGAAGGTTTGGAGCAAGATGTAAAAAACAGGACACTATTCAGAGACAATGGCTAAAAATTTAATTGAAAAAGAGATTCTGCAAAGGTACGTAAGATTGTATTGTTATGCTTGCATTTAAGAAATAATGTTAGAAAATTGGAACTACATATGATTAAAAGTGGGATAAAATACCTAGTGTAATTCAGATGAACTTTTTTGAATAAAAGAATGAAATGAAATAAAATAATGAGAGAATTGAATAAGGAAGGAAATGGGAACATTTTAATTACACAATGTTTTAAAATATAATGAAAATGGGAGAGAAGTAACTATGCAAATTTATAAGGGTTCCCATAGAAGATATGATTCTATTTGAAAAGTAATGTGTGAAATGTTTAAGATTTAAATGAATATTAATTTTAATAATAGAATTGAATTGTATGGATTGTGTTGTTTTAAATTATATTACATATTTTAATATTTTTTTTTTAAAATATTTGTTCTGTAGCTTTAGATATGTTAATCGATGTAGACAAGATGGGTGTTTGAGGAGAGATGGTTGAGGTGCCTATAGATGCGGAGCATAAAGGCTTAGAGCTACGCATTTATATTATGGCGTGTTAGTTTGAGACGCTTTCAGTTATTTTAAGGTAGGTGAGAGCTATATAGGATCGTTAATATAGTAATTTTATTAGAGATATAGAGGCCCTGATGAACATGAGCAGCAAGCTAGAAAGGCTCCTTGAGGTAGAAGGAAGGACTTAAATTACTGTGTTGTCAAGACTAGGATGGACATACTAGATAGTACTATGATCTATAGCGATGGTGGATAGTGGATAGAACGTTAGGGAGCGAATTAGCAGGAGGTAGTCTGCGTATGTCGTGAGTAGCTAGGGCTGGCGATCGTTGGAGCATCGATCTATGACTTATGTATTATATTTTATATTTTAACGGGGAAAAGATAAGGCCTAATATTCAGCATCCCAATGATTAGCAGGAGAAATTTTCTCCTAATGAGAAAAAAAAATATAGAACAGCTGGAAAAGGACAGAAAAGGATATAAGTATAATGATCTAAACTGAGATGAAATAAATAAAATAGAATTAAGAGAGTTAAAAGAGGGGAGAAGTTATATAGAAATTGAAGAATGGTAATAAGATACGGAACGGTATACAAAAATGAGCATGAACTTGAATTGGTATTTGTACGGAGAAATGTAACCCGAGATCAGGCTGCTTTCAAAAAAAATGTTTTATGTTTTTTATGTTTTGTGTTTTGTTTGTTGTTAAAAAATCAATAAAACTTTTGGGGAAAAAAAAAGAAGTAAACAATACTGCACTTCTTCTCTCCTCTCTTTGTATTAACCATTAAAAAAATAAGCATGTGCTTAGGATACCAAAGAAAAGCCAATATAGCTGGGAGTGCCAGTTTTGATAACTCTTTCACAGCCACACTTTGGTTTTCAGCACTTAATGTCTTATCAAATAAGCAATTGAAGGGCTGAAGGACGCCATTGTTAGGCTATGTTTAGGGCATCACTTGGCCCCAATCTGGCCCTGGTAGAATGATAGACAGGGGGTTTCATTCTGCAGTTGTAATCATTGTTGCTATTCATCCTTCTCCTCACTCTCTCCAAACTGTGAGTAGACCAGACAAAACTTCACAATTTTTAAAAACAATTTCAAAAGGAAACTGTGCAGAGATTGTATTCAACCAGTTCTGACAGGTTATGGAGAACCGGTAGCAGAAATTTTGAATAGTTCAGAGATCCGGTAAACACCACCTCTGGTTGGCCCCGCCCCCATCTATTCTATGCCTCTCAAGTCCCAGCTGATTGGCTGGGTCTTCTTTTGCTGCCCTGCACAGGAGAACAGAGCTGGAAAGCAGATTAGTGGGAGGGGGAGGGAATGAGGATTTTACAGTATCCTTCCCCTGGAATGGGATGGAAATCAATGTTTTGCTGTATATCCTTCCCATAGAGTGGGGTGGAAAAGGAGATTTTACAGTATCCTTCCCCTGCCATGCCCACCAAGCCATGCCCACCAAACCACATTACGCCCACTAAGCCACACCATGCCCACCAAACCACACCCATAGAACCAGTAGTAAAAAAAAAATGAATACCATCACTGGAACTTTGGATCATCTAATGGCCTCACCCAGTGTCTTCATGGAGATGTTAAATAGGAACATGGAAAGAGCATATATTGGCATCCTGCAGAGAGTGCGTCAGAGCATAAATCTCTCCTCAGTCCCACTCTCAACACCTTCTTGAATGAACTCTAGAGGGAGGAGAGAAAGGGGAAATCCAAAAGAGCATTGTGCTTCCAACTACTGTATCAACAACCTGATTTGACTCAGAAGAATGCTGTGGTGTTGAAATCTCCTGGAAGATCAGGGAGGACCAGGATGGATGTACCACTGCAGGCTTGATTCCTCTTCCCCAAGTACTCAACCAGTATAATCAATGTAATGTCAATATCAATATCGTATCAAGTATTTTATATTCTTGAGTTTTGTTCTCTCTCAGTTTACTTGGTTCATTTTGCTTATTTAATAAATTCATACACTTTACTTAAGAAAGTTAATAAAGGTTATCTTTGCTAAACACACTTGGTTCAATTTTTTACCTTAGTGAAGTGTTGGTGAAAACTTTTAACAA
>BHFT01010631.1:0-36208 GCA_004320025.1 Laticauda laticaudata
AAGGCGTAGAGCTCCAAGGCTTGCCTCCATTAGAAGTAAAATTACTGGAGGGGATCCCAAAAGCTTGGGATTTCCTACTCAAGTTTGGAGACCAATATGGAGAATACGGGAGGATTTTCCCACAGAAGCAGCCAAAGTGAGGTGTGTATAACCATGGCTCTGGAGGGAAACTAGTGGCAAGAGTGGATGCTGACTTTGAATAATGATAATGCTTCCTTCAGTTGCTGAAATATAACCTATCATGGCTGCACTGCGGTGAGGTTTGGATACCCCACTGGCAGAGCCCCAAGGCCCAAATTAGATGAAAAACCATAAAACAGTGGGCGGAGGTCTGTGGCTGATTACCACCCAAGAATTTTAGAAAGTTAGCGGCCATTTCGAGGCTGCCCAAGAAGCCCTGATAGAACTGTTTAAAGGATGGTATAAATGAAGATGTGTACCAAGAGATGCACTGCTAGAAGAGCACCCCAATATGACTTGCAGATGGTGGTACTTTTGCTGGCAGAAGAAGTGGAGATTGATTTAATCTGAAGTAAACGGTGGGGAGGTTTGGGTGAGCAAGTTTTCCCCCACACACCCTTCAAGAGGCTCCTAAACCTTAGAAAGGAAGGTGCGGAAAGAAGCATACTAACCGAATTTGAATATAAGCAGTGGGATGAGTGGAAGGACGGCTTTTAACTGCCGATGGGTTGCCTTCCAAATTTCAAAGTTTTCCTTTGGTTTACAAGGGGCCCCAGCTGTATCATGGCAAATGATCAATCAGTGATTACATGAACATTTATACAGGGGGGTTCTGTTATCTTGATATATCCTTATCTACACGGAGGACCTGGCTAATGACATGTGAAAGTTAGTCGGTTCGGTTTTACAGAAACTATGTGCCGCTAAGTTGTATGCTAAATTGTCAAAGTGTGAAATTCCACCAAGACAAAAGGTTGACTATTTGGGAATATCGCATTTCATCTGAGTTAATAGAGATGGATCAGAGAAGGTGGTGCCGTTCTGGAATGGGCTCCACTACGCACCAAGAATACAACTTCAAAGTTTTTTGGGATTTGCAAATTTTTACTGGCAATTCATCCGCGATGTTGCTAAGATAGCAAATGCCATCCACAAATCTCTTTAAAAACAAAAGGGGAGGTAAAGCCAAGGCCAGGAAAAGCCGCTGGAGTGGTCCATGGAGTGCAAGCAGCTTTTGAAAAAGCTTAAAACGACTGTTTGCTGCAGAACCAGTGCTGAAGCACCCGGATATGGACACTCCTTTCGGATTCAAGCCGATGCATAGTGATGTGGGCTATTGAGCAGTATACTTCAAATCAACGAGAAAGCGGACTTACAGCCTTGTGTGTATATCTCTGTAAGCAACTGTCTGAAACATGAGAGAAGATGAGGCTCTCTGGGAGAAGGAAACTTTGGCAAGTCTCGTTGGGCCTTACTGACTGGAGACATTTTCTGGGAAGGAGCAAAACAACATTTGAGGTATGGACTGATCATAAAAAATTTGGAAGCCTTTCAAAACGCCCCAAAAGTGTCCCTAAACAAGTTTGCTGGGCCCAGTACAACAAGCGGTTCAATTTCTCATTTGAGTACATTCCAGGTGGAAGACACTTCATGGCGGATGCCTCTCTAGACTGCCCCAATATAATGTATGCGCCAAGAGGTGATAAGCCCAAATTGTCCAGCCAAAACTCTAGCTGCCCCAGTGATCACCAGAGCCCAAAAGAAGAACCAAGAAAGTGGTCTTATCGAATGACCTAACCGAACAATTAAAAAGAAGCTTTAAAAACTGGACGGATGGTTCCTGGCTCATTCAAGTGACTATACAGTTAGAGATGGTTTGTCTGGAGTGGGGCCAAAGTTGTATGTGCCACAGGTACTGAGAGGCCAAATTACATACAACAGGCTCATGATTCTAAAGCAGCTCCTCGGCACTTCGGATTTGTGAAGACCTCTTACATCTGGTTAAGCGGCAATTCTGGTGGCCTAACTTTAAAGAAGGACATTGAAAGCTTATGTAGCTAGCTGTCAGTTTGTGCTTCAGCAAAGAGACCTCCTGTAAAGCCAGTAGGATTGTTACAAAATGTAGCTAGACCCAAGCGGCTTCCCCTGGACGGAAATCTAATGCGACTTTATAGTAGAAGTATTCGCGAAAGTGGTGGAAACACGGTCCAGTTCTGGTAGTGAGCTGATTTGTTCCAAACAAGTACATGCACACCTTGTTCCAAGAATTCCCTCCGCTTAAAGACGCTGGTAAACTGTTTATTTCACATTATCTTAGGTACATGGCGTCCTGGAATGCATAAATCTCTGACAGAGGGGTCTAACTTTACCTCAAATTTTTGGAAAAGAGTTCCTGAAGTTAATAGGCTCCGCCCAGGGGGTTAAGCTCCGCCCACCACCCCCAAACCAATGGGGCCTGTAGAGAAACTAACGCAGTGTTAGAAAACAATATCTTAGATGTTACATAAAATTATCAGCAAATAACTGGTGCTCGAAATTCTTACCATTTTGCCGAAGTGGCATATAGAATCAACTGTAGTACTGGATTTAACTCCATTTTAAAGTGGCTTCGGACAAAGATTTCGTTCCCATACCTGAACTTCCTCGTGAAAAAACCTAAACATTCATGATGAATGGATAAACTTCAACTCCAATCTTAACTGGCCGTGACATGCAAAAACATTAGATGAGGCCCATCAAGCTCATAGAAATTTTGCAACCAAGTAAACGATCCCCAACAGAAAGAGATTAAAGTGGGCGACAAGGTTTTCTGGTCACGCAGATACCTGCAACACTCAAAAGTCAAAGTTAAACTTGGTCCTAAAGTACGTTGGTTCCATTCAACAATTGAACGGATTATAAAATCCTGTAACAGTCCAGCCTAACCTACCCAAAAACTCTTCGTACGAATTCATCTGGTTTCCATGTTAGTTTGTAACCTGAAATACTTCTGACTTAAGACCCATCCACGGCTGACCCTCCCATACCAATACTGAATTGAAGGCGAACAACATTTTGAAGTGAAGAATTCTGGACTCCGCAAATGAGGGGTCGACTCCAGTATCTGTAGCCTGGAAACATTTCCCTCTTCACAAGCCAAATGGGTTAACGAAACCGACGTTAAAGCCCCTAAGTTGGTCAGCATTCGTTCCAAGTATCCTGATAAGCCTTTAGGAGTGGTATGGTTTTGTAATTGTTTAATGATTAATAATTGTCTTTTATTTTCTCCTCTCGTCTCTCTAGGACTGATGATTTCCCTTTTCTAGATGGTCCCGAATGTCAGCCTTCAGATCTTCTGCTATTGCCTTTGCCATCTTTCGACTGCCATAAGTAATGGGGGGGGGGAGTGAGTAAGGATAAGATTGGGGAAGTGAGCTGCGAGGTGTTACATTTCTTTCTGTTGTGTAAATGGGGGGGGAGCATACAATAGAGTTAGGTTGTCTATTCTCGCTTTAGCTTCTTTTCTCTGCGCATACTTAACGCCGTTATCAATAATATTATGCAAGGTCAACGGACAGAGGCCTCATCACCACCTGAGTAATGCCCACATGATCATATCACAACTTTCTAATTGGAAGTGTCATACTGAACTATTGGGGGTGGGAACATTTCCATCACTTTGTATATTTGAAATGCGCGCCTAATTTCTTCAGATTCGAATTCTTTGGTTGCTTACCACTGCACTTTCAGTAAAAGATGTCTTTTCTCTAAACTAAAGAGTCTTAGTATTTCTTTCCTGGATTTTGAATGGAGCTCCGCCTGAGAGTTCCATCCACACTTATGTGGTACAAATGGAGGGGGCAGATTGTAGAAAGTGAATACCACCACCATCACCAAGAAGAATGAAATGGTTTGGGAAATATTAAAAAGGCAGAATATTATATTTCCGCAAAGGGGAAAATGGAAAAATATGTTTTTAAGAGGCAGGAAACAGTCTCCCAGCCCCAAGCAGAAACTGAAGAGCCATCTTTTAGAAATGCAGATTTGGTAACCATTCAAGTCAGGATATTTTAAAACCCCCTGCAGCAAAGACTGAACAAAGGCAGAATGATAGGATTAGCCCTCACTCTAGATCCAACACAGGACAAAGCCAGGAAGCCACAAAAGGAATTGCCCAACACCCTTTCAGAAGACAAGCCCCTTCATTACACCATCCCCAGAGCAGTCCAAACTTCAACCAAACTTGGGAGCTCAGACAAATACCTAGGATTTTCATTTCTTCTTTTGCCTATAGATCCAGCATAACCCCATAAGAATCTGACAACAGCACATAGAATACATGTTCTTGCACAGGAACAGGAAGCTCAAAAGCAAAGCCCAAAGAAGGTATAAAAAACCCCCACTCTCAACTCCATTTTGTTAGCTGACGAGAACCACAAACCCATGTGGTTCTGCTTACTCAATAGACCATCTTTCCAATCAGCCTCGATTTTTCCATTATTTTTTTCCCAGCTTGAAACTGAACCAGATGGATATTTCTTCCCACAAAATCATTAAGATCAATCTAGGAATTAGATGTGGGATCTTCTTTCCTACCCTAGCAGCTGTCTCCAGTATTTACTTATTTAGAATATTTCTCATATTGTATAAGAAATGAATTTTCTTTTCTTTTTCTACCTTGGAGCCTGCTTTACCAGCTTCTCCCCTTTCCCCTTGTTCTCCCTGTAAAAAAACATAAAAGAAAATTAGTCCAAAAAAGGACAATGTGAAATACAACTGTTGAATAAGGACAGAATTAAATGTTTCAAAGAATGCTTAGGGTCCCCCAAAATAGAGGAGAGCCTATAATGTGCAGAGTTTTACTGAAAATGGCTTTCTTGCAATTTCTATTTATCAGTTCCAGCTCTTCCTTCTAAGTAAATGAAGAAACACAAATTTTGATTTAATTCAAGTACGTAAAAAGAGTGAAAGAATGGTGGCTGACATGTTTTACACATGCAAATATGGAGACTACCTTATTTGTGCAAGGAAATGGTGCATACACCAATCTGTGAAAACAATTTATACAAGACCTTTAGATTTGATGTCCTACATAGTAGCTTCCAGATATTAGAAACACCTATTATGGCTTCTCGTTTTTTTGTTTTTTTCCTTTTCTAATAAACTTACTTTGGAATCAACAAGCCACAACATTTCAGACACCAGCCACTGAATTTAGCCAGAAATTCATCATAAATCTTAGTATTAAGTAAAGAAGCAAGAAACTTAATGACTGTTTGGAATTATCAGACCATGCAATTGTTAATTTAAGTCTTTCCAGCAATGAGATCAGCAAAGATTTGTCACTAAGCTTACTTACTTTTGACCCTGGAAGACCAAGTAAACCATCTTGACCAGATTTTCCAGGTAAACCCTAAAGGAAAAGAAAAAAGGAAAATAAGCCATTCATATCATTTTCTGAGTTCAGATATGCCTGGTTTTATTTCATCAAGTGGGGCATAATTTTCTGCATCATAAAAAGAAATAAGGAGAAATTTCCTGATCATTTGAATAATTAATCCATGGAATAGCTTGCCTTCAGAAATTTTGGGTGCCTATCACTGAAGGTTTATAAGAAGAGATTGAATAGCCATTTGTCCATATGGTATAAAATATCTTGCTTGAACAGGGAGTTAGACTAGAAGACCTCCAAGTTCCCTTCCAATTCTGTTATTCTTCAGTTCAGATACAGGATATGGTTTAAAATCAGATTAGGGGAGTTAGGATTTCACTCTTTTTATGACTCAATAAAAACTTTTTTACTTAGCTGACAATTTAATCAGTCTGGGATAATTTATTAATATCTACTAAAGCATCACCTCACAGATTTCACCTGACTTGGGAAATGATTATTAAGCCTTCCATCATTCCACAAAATTGACTGAAAAAGAAGTTGAGAAGCATACAGCTCATTTGAAGGATGACAATCTATGCATAAGGCCAAGGTTGGGAAAGCTGAGATTCTGTTTCAGAGATTTGCCAATGCAGTGCTAGAAATTTACCCCATGTTTGGAGAAAAGGAACCAAAACTAAAATATATATTTGAGGGGAAAACATCAAGGAGCTCAGCAGGTTTGCTGTTTATGGTCATGAACACCTTTTAAAACAATTCAAGAGATGGCCACGAGATGTCAGCAATGGCAAAGAAAAGATCTCACAGCTCTGAAACTTGGAAATAGTTAAAAATAGTTACTGAAGTTCAACAAAAGCTATAGAAAACGATGCTCAAGTTAATATATAAGTTGCTACAACTTGATTTATTAAATTAGCCACAAAAACTCCATTTTTATTTTACTAAGCCAGTAATTTCCAATCTTGTCAACTTTAAGATTAAGGGCCAGTATACTTCAACATCGTCATAAATGATCTAAATGAGGGAAGAAGAGAACTCATCAAATTTGCAAATAACACCAAGCTATGGGGAATAGCTAATACTTTGGAAGATAGACTCAAGATTCAGAAAGATCTTGACAAACTTGAGCATTGGGCCCTGGCTAACAAGATTCAGTTCAGTGGTAAGAAAAGTAAGATGTTGCATTTAGGCAGGGAAAAACAGATACACAGATACACATAGGCAGTACCTGGCTGAACAGTAAGTAACTGTGAGAGGGAGTGAAGCATCCTAGTGGACAGCCACTAATGTATGAGCCTGTAGTGTGTTCCAGCTGCCACAAAGGTAAATGCAATCCTAGGTAGCATTAATAGACAGATAGCATCAAGGTCACAAATGACACTATTGCTTTATACTGAACTAGTGAGTCCATATTTGGAATATCGTGTCCAATTCTTGTCACCATGATAAATGCTGAGAAAAGTACAACAAAGATAACAGGTCTGGAGGCTAAATTGTACAATTAACAGTTAAGGGAACTAGGTATGTTTGGCATAACAAAGAGAATAATTGGGGTGACATGATGATAGCTGTGCTCCAGTACTTGAAGGGCTGTCACACAGAAGAGAAGATTGACTTATTATCCAGAGCATTTGAAGGTAGAACCAGAAACAATGGCTGAAAAGCTCCTTAAAGAATGATCCAACCAGAAACTAAGGAGAAATTTCCTGACAGGGAGAACAATTAATCAGTGGAATTAATCAGTCATAAGTAAGGATTGGAAGCAATGGGCTGATACTAGCAAACAATAATTGGACTAACCCAGAGGTGGTATTCAGCAGGTTCTGACAAGTTCTGGAGAACCAGTAGCGGAAATTCTGAATAGTTTGGAGAACCAGCAAATCCCACCTCTGACTGGCCCTGCCCCCATCTATTGTCTGCCTCCCAAGTCCCAGCTGATCATCTGGGTCTTCTTTGGTTGCCTTGCACAGGAGAATGGAGCTGGAAAGCAGGTTAGTGGGGTGGGGAGGGAATGGGGATTTTACAGTATCTTTCCCCAGCCACTGCCACCAAGCCACAGCCACCCAGCCATGCCACACCCACCAAGCCACACCCACAAAACTGTTAGTTTAAAAAAAATGAATCTCACCACTGGACTAACCATTATTTGACTATCTTTGATGGTTACTCTTAAATTATCTTAATACTTTTAAAATATCGTATTAAAGGCAGAATATATCTTGACCTTGGAAGAGACTGTTCGCTTATTTTAGCTTTATATTCACCCAAATGCACACATTGAAGATTCTATGACATGAACTCACCGGTGGCCCACGTTCACCATTTCTGCCAGTTTCTCCTGGTTGACCCTAGAACAAGACAAAACAAACACACAATAAAACAGATTATAATATTGAGGTTTCCCTGGTATTATCTGCCACCTATTTCCAGCCAAGTCCACAAGAAAAGGTACTCTGAGTTCAGTTATACTTGGCTTTGAGGGGTTGCCTTCAAGTCAAGCTCAATTCCTGGTGACTGCCTGGACAAGACCCTGCAGATTTTTTGGCAAGATTTTAGAAGTGGCTTGCCATTGCTTGTTTCTTAGGGCTGAGAGACAGTGAACTGGCTTTGTGCCTAAGGCAGAACTAAGACTCACAGCCTTCTAATTTGGGGGTTTACCCATTATACCAAATTGACTGTCATTATGGTATAATGCTTATTTTCAGATTATTTACCAGAGTCAGTGCTGAGTTAGGCCTGCATTTTCCTCTCTCCAGCTCTCTCTACCCTCCCCCCATAAATATAGGAATAATTTTGTTTTCATGCCTTTCTTTATCTAACTTCTCTTTCAGGTCCTGTGTTGACCATTATGGGCAACCAGATTGTACTACCAGAGAGAAGAATCTCCTACAACAGGTACCCTCTGAATCTCAGATAAAGAGTGCTATCCAACATTGCTAACTTTCCTGTTTTTGTAAAAAAAAATGTTTTTCCTTACTGGAGATCCAGCAAGTCCAGGAGAACCAGCAAGACCAGGAGGCCCTGGGAGACCCTGTAAAGAAATGTAGAAGACAATTACATTAAATTGTATGCTGCCCAGAGTCATTGATTGACATTGGCAGCTTTGAATATTTAATAAATGAATAAATAAATTCCACGTAATCCATCAATATATTTTTCTCACCAGCATTGTTTCTAACTTTCGGTTTTTGCAGAGATTAATAACTGTTCCCTTACCCACTAGAAGTAGGATGTCTCCTCTCTGTGTACAAGACAGAGCATTTCAATAAGTACTACTTTTCCTACTGCTAGAGTTTTATAATGCAGTTTGCCTAAAAGGCAGTTTGACTGATGGAAGAACTGAAAAGTATAAATGATAAAAAATTAGTTTTCATTGCTTTTTTCAATGTAAGCCTCTTTTTTTCTGCCAATGAATGACACTTGAGTGACACCTGTCTTTTCAGATAAATGATAAGGGATCTAAATAAAGTGAATACTCAGTATTATTCTTCCGTGAATTGTTGAAGATACAACCCGCTCTGTATTTGTGGTATTCACAATAAGGAAGTGTTCAGCATATAGAAATATTTCTGATATTCCCCAAATCCATTTGTTCTCTTCTTGTTCTACAAGAAAGTATAGGGTCACCGTCAGACCTGCCTCCACTTGAACCTGGTTGAGCACATGGTTGGACTAGAAGGCCTCTGAGGTCCCTTCCAACTCTGTTAGTCTGTTAAGAAATATCTTTGAACTTTTTCCCTAGTTCCAGTCTCCTTTTTTAAAAAATGCTATTTGATGCTTCAAATATAAGAACAATTTTTTCCCGAAAGCCATCACTCTGCTAAACAAATAATTCCCTCAACACTGTTCATCTATTACAATGTCTGCACTACTATTACTATTAACCTTCTCATCACTCGTTATCACCCATCCCCTCCCACTTGTGACTTGTATGACGGTAACTTTGTTGCTTGTATCCTTATGACTTATATTGACTGTTTCCTAGTATGATTTGATTGTTGATTGTACCCTATGACTATCATTAAGTGTTGTACATTATGATTCTTGTTTCTTAATGAATGTATATTTTCTTTATGTATACTGAGAATATTTACACCAAGACAAATTCCTTGTGTGTCCAGTCACACTTGGCCAATAATTACTCCTCTATCCACAAGCAATTCAATTTACCAGAAGTTTTATAATAAATAAAAAAAGTCTGGCCAGACTGAAAGAGAAACTGACTTAGGAAAAGGTCAGTCTCCTCTTAACATGGGAAAGGTAGAGCTTTTATAAAATTTGTTCTGTTATTTGGGTTCATGTCGCATTTCAAATTGTAATGAGAAAATGTCAAGGTCGATGTTTTATCAGCTTCTCATTCTTGTTCTTTGTTCGGTAATAAAAATCTAATACAAAATAAAAGTCCAAAGATCAAAAATGCACTCTTCTTGCACACTGCTCTTCTTGCACAGTGATCACAAAAGAAATCATAATTTTAAAATAATAATGTGAATAATTCATGTGAATAGTTCACACTACATAACTTATTGTAGATTTTGAGTCTTCTCCAAGAAAATTCAGACAGTAAGTTCTCAAAGCCTGGAAATTGTGTTTTGATGTTCTTTAAAGCATCACTTACACAAGGGGCACTCTGCCCTCTGTGTGTAGATCATTTGCACTTCAAAGGGCAATTTAAAGTGTGTTAAAATATTTAAATTACATTTAAATATTTATATGTAGCTGGATCAGTGGGATTGTGCAGTAAGCCAAAATACACAGCTGTAGTTGATTTATTGGAGAATTCTGGCTCCTCTGTGAGGCAATCTGCTGCCATTGGTAACTGTGAGTGTGTGGGGGAGTTTTCCTTTTTCCCTGGCTTTTTCTTTTGTGTCCCACGTGCTCTGTGATTTACCTCATGATGCTCCTGTTTCCCTGACTGTCTAGTTTGCTGTATATATTGATGTAAAATAAATGTATTTATTTAAAAAAACCCTGCATGTCAGCATCTATTACATTTGGACACTGGCTGTGCAATTCCCTGACAAAGTATAAATTTAGGGAATTAGAGAAATTAGGGCTTAGGGAATTCCCTAAAATTAGGGAAATTTGCCTGAAGTCAAGAACCAGATGCATTTTGTAAATGTGGTCATGGAGGGTTTTGCAAACCAAGCTCTGTAAAAAAAAAAAGCATTCAAGTTTCCACACTAGAGAACAGCTTCTTGATCTTTCACAATGCAAACATTATAAGCTTGATTTTTCGGCACCTTGGACAGAGATCAGACTGGTATCCCATTCAGTCTTACTTACAGGAGGTCCAGATAATCCATCAGTTCCAGCGAGACCCATTTCTCCTTTCTTGCCCTAGACGAGAGAACTGAAAGTTATGAACCACATAATGAAAAGAAACAAGTTGAACTGATCATTCAACCAATTCATTATGAGTTATGCATTAAAACTAGATCATAAGTAAGATAATTCCTCAGATTGTCAAGAGATCTTCTTAATTTTACAGTATCTGTTTTAAACAGAATTATAATCCTTGATTTTGATACGTTAGGATTAGCATGCTGAAACATAATTCCCTCAACACTGTCCAACTATTTACGAAGTCTGCATTACTATTACAATAATTTTCTCATTGTTCCCATCACCCATCTCCTCCCACTTGTGATTGTGTGACTGTAACTTTGTTACTTTTATGATTTATATTGACTGTTTCCTAGTATGATTTGATTGCTTATTTGTACACTATGACTATCATTAAGTGTTGTACCTTATAATTCTTGACAAATGTATATTTTCTTTTTATGTACACCAAGAGCATATGAACCAAGACAAATTCCTTGTGTATCTAATCACACTTGGCCAATAAAGAATTCATTCATTCATTCTTCATGAGGCCCTTTCCTTGAAAAAGATGTCCAGATATTTCAACTGGATCAAAATGCTGCAGCCATGTCAGACTAGAAGACTTCCAAGGTCCCTTCAAACTTCTATTATTCTGTTACTAGAAGAAGCCAATGAAGAGTCATAAAGACTGAAGAAAGGAATTCTCTACTTCTGATCAGAAGGGTTGCAACCTAAGGGTTGTTGGTGTTATGTTGCAACCTAAGCAGAATTTAATTATCAGTCGGTGTGATTAGATTTTTGGCATAATAATCACTTAGGAGTACCACCATCTGTGTGGTTTCCATGCTGTGTTCAGGGCAATTTTTTTTTGAGGGGGGGTACAAAATACAATTCAAATGAACACGAGTAAACAAGAAAAAAAATATTGCTTTTTGAAAGAGTCCACATTCCTCTCATTGCAAGCAGGGCTGTTAAACAGGACTTCTTTGGTTTCTGTAAAACAAAGGAGCTAAGAAAAATAAACCTGGAATTCAACATAGATTTAAAGCACACAAGGGAAATTTTAATCTCATTTCTACATGAGTATTTATTATCCCGGAGTCCATTACATTATTTTTTTATGGGTTACCTGCTACAATTTTCATTACTACAGCAGAATGAAATCATGCCAGAAAAAAAATGAATTCTCATTCTGCAACCCAGAATTTTTTTAAAAATGACCCAGAGAGAAATGCATAGGGAAGGGAATGAAAGGGAAGAAGATGGTTCAAATTTAAACTCAACCAAATAAGTATTCTAGCAGAGAAAACTTTTAATTGAACCAGAAATTTAATTCCAAAATAATACAAAGAATTTGGGAATGAGCTTTCAAAGCCAACCAACCCAGCAGATATTATCTGTTTTTTGAGTCAGTTTTGGAGACACAACCATGTCTCTACTTCCTCCTAAACCAGCACAGGGCATCATTTTTTTCTGTTTTCCTCTTCTCTACATAGTAAATAAAAAGTTTCTTGGATCACTCTTAATTGTAATGGTGTTTAACAAAAATAATTATTTCCTTGTTTCAACATCACCTAAGGATAATACCAATGGTGCTTTTCCAAAAGGCAACTGGACTTTCTTGTTTTTTTTTCCCTTGAAGACATTTCACTTCCCATCCAAAAAGCTTCTTCACTTCTAACTTGCATGGTGGGGTATAGAATAATTTATATTCTTTGCAGTCATCTGGTTGTCCCAAGAGTGTTTCACACCCATTTGCACTCTGATTCAAGTGACTTAAAGATACAGATAAACCCCCTAAGTGGCCTCAGTGACCTTCGGAGTGCTAACAATCAGATGACTGCAAAGAATATAAATCCCCACCATTCAGCTAAAACTGAAGAAGTTTTCTGGATGAAAACTGACATATTTTCAAGCAAAAAAAGAAACCAAGAAGTCCAGCAGACTTTTAGAAAAACACCTTTGAGACAACCATGACTTGGATGGTTGAGAATCTCCATAGATATCACCTAAGGGTAGCCTCCAAATATGTTATTTCTAGTAGGCTTTGTCACCCATGACCTTGATGAAAAAAAACTACCAACAGAATAGTATATTTATTCACTTTTTCAGAATAGTCCCAAACAGTCCCAAACAGGATTTTAGCAATTAAAAAAATCTAAATTTTTCTTTGTATAAAAATCTATATAAGTGAAGTACAAGGAAGGAAAAGAAATTGGAAGGACTTGAACACGTGGTGCCTAGGATTTAAGAGGTAATAAGAGCTCATGAAAATTATTACTCGCTAGTAGTTTAATCCTCCATGAATGTGTCTATCATCATCATCTTTTAATGACCCCATAATCCCTTGTGTGGAGTCTGGGCAACTGAATGGAGCTAGAAGAGTGTTTCAGGGCTGGATGCCCTTCCTGTCCCCAATGCGGAGTTTTGTTCAGCAGATATATTCTCATTGTGCCCAGAGAGAGAAATATCTGCCACTACCTCGGATCAAACTCATAGTCTTCTGACTGTAAGGTGAGAGCTCCATATCTAGGCCACCACACCACTCAACTCCATAATTGTGTCTATAGCTGTTCTAAAACTTGGCTGCTCTTACAATAACTGTTCAAAAATGTCCAGAAATCTAACAAGGAGAGCATAATGAGATTTCTCTATTAGGCTATGCTCAACTTACTTGGTGTATAAATATGCTGCCTATCTCTCTAGTATTCTATCTATAGTATATCCCACCTCTGCATATTGTAAACACAGACACACATTTATCAGCATGGTAGCAAATACCGTTTTCATTTTACCACTATATCCCTAATGATGCTCACATAATGATTTGCTGTGTGGTGGTCATGCTCAACTCTTATATCATCCACCCTCCTCTTTTCTGTATTGATCAGCAAAGAGCTGAGAGCCAGCCTGAAGCAGAACAGGAATGCAAGAATAAATTCCCTTAACTGGCAAGGAACATTGGGGATTTCCTGTTACCTCCGAGGAACACAGGATGTATTATAAAACATGGATGGCAATTGTGAAGAGAGAAGAGGAAAATGAACTGTTTCTACTGGAAACCTGGCAGTCTAAAGTGATAACTCCTTTGCAAAGCTCTTTCCATAAAATTTAGATTGCTGCATTCAGGGAAGCAACAAGTAATTATTAATGTCTGTGGAGAGTCTTGGTTATCCAGATCATGATTGTCCCAAAGATGCATTGTCAAAAGACAACCAGACTTTGTTTTTCCTTGAAAACATTTCACTTCTCATCCAAAAAGCTTCTTCAGTTCTGTCTGAATGGTGGAAAATGGAAATATTTATATTCATCTGGTTGTCAACCAGAGGAGGCAACTTGGCTATTTATCTGACCCCCACTCTCAACAGAGGGGAAGGAACATGATACCATTTATCTCCTGTTTGCAACACACTTTTTTTAGCAGTTCCAAGAAAGTTCCACACCTATTTGCACTATTCAGGTGACCCTGAGGGCACAGATAAACCTCCAAGTGGCCTCAGTGACTCTCAGAAAGTGTCCAAACAACCAGGAACATAAATCCTTTCACCCTCCATCATTCGGTCAGAACTGAAGAAGCTTCTTGTATGAGAAGCAAAATGTCTTCAAGGAAAAGCAAAGTCCAATTGCCTTTTGAAGAAGGATCTTTGGGACAAGAGATTTTTAAAATAATTGTCTAAGCTCAATGCAAGAAAGGGGGGGAAAGATTGGTAGCATTTTCTCTTCTGATCAGCAGAGAACTCTTCTAAGAAGGAGAGGTTTTTAGATGGAAGCATCTAAAAACAAGAATGATTGCTCACCCGTAGACCTGGTAGACCTGGAGGTCCCATCTTGCCTTCTGGCCCAGATGATCCCTGAAAACAAGATATTTTTCTTTTACATTGCATACAGGGCCATTGACATTAAATGGTTTCTATTTTGGGGGGATGTCATAGAAAAAAAATAGTTATTCCCTACACTAGGAACCAAAATAGTGAAGACCTGAAACAAACCCCCTCAAATAGTGATAGCCAACCTGAGAATTCTGCTAATAGAGTGACAAAGATCTACATAGGAGATAGAAAAGTTGCATGGACAATTAATTTAGTTCATTTTATTTATTAGATTTGTATGCTGCCTGTATCATTTGGAGATAGCTTACAAACATTAAAACCTGGTAAATATTAATAAGAATAATTTACACTAAAAAATGGAAAGGGAGCAAGAAACACACAAAGGTGTTGAGGTCTTCTCTTAATCCAATAGGTACTGCCAGGATGGTGGTTTCACCAACTGGAACTCCAGGCCAACTATGTAATGAAATTATACAGACAAGAAATGCAACACCATGATCACTGAGATATGCACCTACCTTCTTTCTACTAAGTTATATTATTGATCTGATAAACCAGTCTTGTGCATTGTGTAATGATTCTCCTAGATAAGGGCTGTCAAATTTCTGGCCCATGGGCTGGCCACACCAACGCCTAGTTTAGTGAAGGGGGAAACAGTCCTGATATGTCATGTGATGCCGTGACAACATGAGTTTGACACCCCTGTCCTACATTTTTAACAGACATATTTCTCAAACCTGGTTGCTCAAATCACCACTGGATTATTTCCTGATTTGAAAATGAAATATAGTCTAGTTTCAGATTAAGTTTAATGCATTCTATTTCTGTGTACTATAATGTAGGAGATGACCAGTCTGAGCCTGAGGGTAGAGTCAAGTATGCCATCAGTTTGGAGTCCTCTCATGCCCACAAAAGATCTAGGTCTAGCCCTCTCTTGAATTCCATTGACTCTTATCTACCACCAATTTGCCTTGACTATTAGTAGTTTAGATTCTTGTGCAGAGCTAGCACTGAATAAACTTTCACTCATTTGAACAACCTTGGTTCCTGAATACTCACACTTGACAAGTAGGTCATTCAGATTACAAATAATTCATTCAGAAATAAAATTACTTACTGGGGGACCCGGAGTTCCTGGAGGCCCCATTGGACCCCTTGGGCCAGGAGCTCCCTATAAACAAATTTCAAAGTTAAAATAGATGCTGTGAAGTTTTGCTTTGCATTCAAAAAAAGTTTTGCGAGCACACAATAAATGCAAACTAAAGGTAAACCACATCAAACTCAATTGCAGGAAATACGACTTCAGCAACAGAGTAGTCAATGTCTAGAATACTCTACCTGACTATGTGGTTTCTTCCCCAAACCCCCAATATTTTAACTTTAGACTGTCAGCAGTTGACCTCATCCCATTCCTAAGAGGTCTGTAAGGGGCGTGCATAAGCGCACCAATGTGCCTCCTGTCCCTGTCCTAATGTTCCTTTTTATTCTTACCCATTTCATGTATTAATAATCATGTTTATACTTACATCTGTTATCTAATACGTGCTTGACAAAATAAACAATAAAATAAATAAAAACCAAACTCTCCTGGTGGGGTCTGAGATATATAATATTCACTTTTCATCATTCTTCAAGTGGAAGAATCTTTCTTTTTTTTACACCTCAAGTCTATAACAAGTTAAAACAACAAAAATAACATTGAAGTGTAGCATAATATTCTATGAGATGACAGGCATTTTTCTACCAGGTTTTTTAGTATATTGACCAGATTGATCTAAAGTGCACAAGAATGAATCATCAAGGCATTTCTTTCAGATACTTGTTTGTCTTTTGGCACATGTTCCTTTTTACATCTATTAAGAGTTAATTGTTTTTTGGCAATTGACATCTTTTGAGGGATAATGTTGGACAGATTAGTGGACGTAAAATATTTTTTTCCCCAAACTTTAACCTATTATTCTAATTCAACCTATTTTATAATACATACATTCTTAAGATAGATTGATGTAGGTGAATTCATTATTTGAATATTGTGCATTATTTCATTTTCTTTTTAAAAGAGTTTGAGGTATCAAAATAGATTAGCTTATTTTGCTCAAAGAAGCATGCACATCTCTTTTTTTTTTTTTCCACAACTGCAAACCTGTGAGACTGAGGTCATTGAGAAATGGCCAAGAAGTGGCCACTTGGTTTCTTTGGCTGGAGGTGGGTTTAAATATAAGCTTTTCTGTTATAAATTCAATTTACCTTAACTAATACACCACACAATGTATTTCTGTATAATAATTCCCAGAGTGCAACATTTAGGGTTAAAACTATAACTGCTGTACTGTATAGGTATGCATGTATATGGGTGAGAATGTGTGTGCACAAGAAGTATGTGAAGGGTGTCAGTGTTCCAACTAGCAAACTCTAACCGAATAAACTATAAGACTAGCATTTTCTCAAAGTTCTATTTTATTAAAGTTGTCATATTGACACATCTGGGAAAACCCAAATCTGTTTCAGATTTTCATCAAGGAATTGAAAATCAAGAATCCCTCCCCTGCACCCATCAGTCCATCACATGGTCCAATCACCAGTCATCCCAACTGGAAACATTCCTCCAACCACTTCTGTCCAGGTGCAGGATCACATGTCTTTGATTCAGAAGAAGAATGTTATTATGTCTAAACTTCCCCCGCTCTATGAAATCCCCCCTCCCAAATTCCCAAGCACTAAAATGTAACAGCGTGGAATCTTCTAAGTAAAATATGGCTTCCAAAGCTAACAGAGGGACTAATTTAAAATCTGAACAAAATAAAACCCATCATAGCCTAAATTTCACTCAAGTATACTATCTGCTGTTCCTCCACTTTGTCCTAATGAAAAAATAAAGAACAATTAATTTTGGATAAATTGGATGAACAATTCAGTGGGTGGATAAGTGTAACCTTGAAATAAATACTATTAGCAGGAAAATAGTTGTCCATCCAGAGTCTTCCAGTGGGACAGAAAATCAAGATGGTGGCCATGACTATATAATCTTGCATTTGACACATATAAAAGTGGCTGGGGTCTTATCCCATGGTCAGAAGCAGACTTCTTGACTATATTTTGATACTACCTGCAGAAACCCCTTTTATTAGATGCTGTTGGGTTTTGTTTTGTTTTTTTTTTGATAGTGTAAAGGTATGCAGCACCCAGCTTTTAAGCAGGGTTCTGTGTTTTTTGTCATTATTTTCCATGATTAAAAAATTAAAAAATAGAAATATCATTTTTGAATGCAGAGAGAATGAGTTTAAATAACTGTCATGCCCCTGTTGGAGTCTGAATCTGAGGAGGAAGATGAACAGCTGACAGGGAGTGGGAGTGTGGCTCAATTGAGGAGGAAACTGGGGATGGGAAAAGTCTGGCTGGGCAGAGCAGGGAAGAGGTAGAACAAGGGAGAGGGAGTTCAGAGGAAGACCCAGGCCCATCCCCTCTTCATCATAGTCCATGCAGGGAGGAATAGAGAAGAGAGCAATGTGGGTTACCTGGCTTTTGGGGGAGGAAAGGGCCCTGATTCCCTTCATTAGCCACAACTGGGCTAAATTTACCTTGTGTTGACTTTGCTTATCTGTGTTCCTGATGTCTTCTCAAACATGTTGAGTTATTGCCATGCCTTCATGTCTGGAATTCTTGCTTTGGTCCTGTTGGACTAATTACCTCATTTTGCCTTGATTGGACTTGTAGTTACAGTTTTTGTTGACCACATTTTGGATTTGGTTCTATGCAGCCAAAGGCTGTTCCTGGGAGAATTTTTCTCCAGCCAGAAGGTAACCAGGGCACTGGGGGCAAAGTTGGAGCTAATGAAGGGACTCCTACTGATTATCTGACTGTGTTGCTTTTGTGCCATACTTGGGTCATCATAGTAACCTTCAGAATATTATACCTGAACATGCAGTGGCACAATTCAACTGGTGTAGCAACCAGTTTGGTGATCGCGTGCTTCACACAAACATGAGCACATCAAACATACATTTTGCACACATGCCCACCCTTTTAAAAAGCCCATTTTCAGCTATAATACTTAGCTTCTACTGCAGCCCCAGTGAGTAAAACAGCTGAGGCATGGCAAAACTGTTCTGCCACACAAACCAGCTGTGCTCCAAAATAAGAAAATAATACACAGGAAAGAGCAGGGGAGAATGAGCAGGGCCAAATGTTTGCCAGAAATATTGGTTTGCCAGAACCAGTCCAAACTGGTGGAATCCCACACCTGTGTACATGTATCATCTGCACTAAACATTTAGGAACACTTACTTGCTCTCCTTTCAAGCCTTCAATCTGTACCTGAAACAAAAAAGATTATCCATAAAAAAAGAAGGGGGAAAAAAAATCTGATTTTTTTTTTGGGGGGGGTAGCAAAGAGATATATAAGGACTATATTTAAGGCCCGTATATGAGGATACTGGTTTTTTGGGGGGGAGGGAGTGAATGGAGGGAAGAGAGTGAGAGCCATTTATAGCACACAAATGTACACCACACATATTAGTGAAACACTAATGATTCAGTGTCTCAACAATTGTGTGAAAAGTCCCTTGGAAATTACATTTGAGAAACAATTCCTATCTGGTTTGGAACTAGCAAAAATGACCAGGGGTGGGATTCTACAGGTTCACACCTATTCACTAGAACTGGTTGTTAACATTCTAAGCAGTTTGGAGAACCGGTTGTTAGAAGAAATTACTGGCCTAATCCTGTAAGGAAGGCAGGAAGGAAACATTCTGGTGTTGCTTATAGAAATTGCCTTTCCGTTAACCCTTATTACATTCTTGGCAAGACTTCCTTTCTCAGAAACATCTCTGGAGTTTTTTTCCCCTCCTTTGCTGGTACTTTGCTTGTGTGGAGGACCATTCAAAGTTACAATGGCACTGAAAAAAGTGACTTATGACCATTTTTCACACTTAGGACTGTTGCAGCATCCCCATAGTCATAAGAGGCCAGGCGAGGAGATGCATGACTCGATGTGAGTGATGTTGAGTTGGCCACACCCAACCAGTCACATGACCACCAAGCCATGACCACCACCTCAGCCACACCCACAAACCGGCTGTTAAAAATTTGAATCCCACCCCTGATAATGATCCCTGTAAGTAGCAAAGCTAAACTATATACTATACATTGGAGTCAGTTATACCAAACTGAATTAGAAGCAACTAGCAGATTTACTATGACACAACTCTGAGTCAGCTACACTATTTTATAAAACTACAGATTGGCCTGCACAGGAAATCTTCATAAGTGATGCAGTCCAATTTAAAACCTGGAGATAGGTTAATTTATCAAATCTGTTTCAGTTACCTGACCCCCCCAAAAAATGATAATGACTATGAAAAATGAGACCATTTTGTTTTGAATAGCTACATGAAATGATCCCTTCAGCCTGTGGCATTTTATACCTACTGAAATAACAATATCAATAATTAGGTTTTAATAGAATTTGTAGGACAAATTCAAAACCCATTGAAAAATGGCTAATGTGAATAGTGAATGTATGGTAACAACAGTTAGAGTAGTTCAAAATGTTATCCAACATATATTTTCAAAAGTGACAGATGCCACATTTACAATCTAATCATCTTTGTTACTATTAATGATATATTAAGGCTGTTTCATATGCATGTGTACCACATAATTGATTTCCCTGTCAGTTTGCAACCTATTTCAGGATTGCAAACTTAATCATAATTGTGATTAATGATCCTTAATCATAAGGATCATGTGTCAGGAATTGGCTTTCACTTCATTATCCACACATTATTAGCACAAGCTCTACTCAAGATTTCTTGATCCCCAAATTGCATAGCACAAAAATCAGTTGGACACATTCCAATTTTTAAGCATTAATCCATAGATAGGAATATGGCTTCCTTTTGTCAAAGATAGATATTCATGAGATTTATAAATCCCTAATCCCACATCAATTCCAGCGGAATCATTTTTCACCATCCCATGCCAAAGTTGCATATAAAATAAATCTTACTGCTGAACCTGGTTTACCAGGGGGACCGATATCACCCTATAATTGGAAACAAATTAGAGAGAAATAATTAGATGGATGACCTGTAAGAGGCTCCTACAGATTGGTTAGATGATTTATATAAATGTTTGTCAACCTCGGCAATTTTAAGATGTGAGAACATCAACTGTTAGAATTCCTCAGCCAACATGACTCTGAGAATAAAGTTGTCATCTCTTAAAGTTATCAATGTTGAGAAACACTCCTTTACATAAAAATTGGCTGGGAAAAACTGAAAAAGAGGTGAGCAACCCCCAGTCTTCCTAGACTTTCCTAGACCGCCCCTCTGCAAACAGTGATTTGTGTCTACATCCACCTCCAGATGGGGACTACAGCCAAGAAATTAAAAGACACTTGCTCCTGGGGAAGAAAGCTATGGCAAATCTAGACAGCATACTAAAAAGCAGAGACATTAACCTGCCAACAAAATTGCATATAGTCAAGACTATGATTTTCCCAGTTGCAATGTATGGCTGTGAAAGTTGGACCATAAGGAAGGCTGAGCACCAAAGAATTGAGGCTTTCAGGCTATGGTGCTGGAGAAGACTCCTGTGGAGTCCCTGGAACTGCAAGGTGATCCAACCGATCAGACCTAGAGGAGATCAACCCTGACTGCTCTTTAGAAGACCAGATGCTGAAGATGAAACTCAAAGACTTTGGTCACCTGATGAAAAGGAAGGGCTCCCTGGAGAAGAGCCTAATGCTGGGAACAATTAAGGGCAAAAGAAGAAGAAGGGGATGGCAGAGAATGAGGTGGCTGGATGGAGTCACTGAAGTGGTCGGCGTGAGCTTAAATGGACTCCAGAAGATGGCAAAGGACAGGAAGGCCTGGAAGAATGTTGTCTATGGGGTCATGATGGGTCAGACATGACTTCGCAACTAACAACAACACCACTCCACAGATTTATCCCACTACAAGATTGGAGAACGCCTGCTTATTTTAGTGGGGAATAAACAAAAAATGTGGAAAAAAGAGGAAAATCCTACAACAGTTATTTAATCCCTGCAAATTTCAGCCACTATGATCTGGCCACTAAAATGTGATTACTTTATTGGCAGCATAATGAAAATGATTTAAATAATATGGAAGAGTAAGAAACTCTTACTAAGTAGATTTTGTTCTTAATGATAAATGAAAATGAATGAATCAACTGATTGAACAAATAAATGAATATATGCATGTTATAAATACCTACAGACAGATACATGCAGTATTTGTATACAGATTACAAAGATGATGTAGAAGAGGTTTGGATGGACTGCAAGCATAGGACTTGTTTAAAGCAGAAACATCTACAATATTTTCAAGCCTGAAAACAGAAAATTTTCAGGCATTAGACTGAAAAAGATGCAGCTGTTTTAAGAGGTCATATACTTCTACCAGCTGTATCTTTAATGCATTTTTTAAAAAGAGATGCATTTGCTTTTAAGCTTACTATCTCCTACATTCCAATTACTTTAAAAATAATTTTAAAAACATGAATACACAAATACCAATCCTTTCTATAATCCTCATTTTACCTTCTCTCCTTGTAGTCCTGCAGGTCCAGGTTGACCTGGACTTCCTTTGGCACCCTGAAATAAAAATAACCAGATGTCAAAAGGTGTTCAACATAGTAATGAGTTTTAAAATAAAGACAAGAATCAGAAGAGAGAAACATTGGGTCTTCTTAAGAGGTCCAGAAAAGTGAATTTATAGTAGAACTTCATGTAATATCCTCAGGGTCAATGGTCCAACTGATGGATCCAACAAAAGTAGACAATTTTAGGAACCTTAAAACCCTAAAAACAAACTTTATTGAGTACATCATTTTGGCATTGATGAATGAAAAACTAGCTCTAACTTTTCCCGCACAATCCCACATAGTTAAAAGACTAGATGTCTCTCCTGTTCTCCATGGAATGGCTCATATTAACCCAGGAGTGTCAAACTCATGGCCTGCAGGGTAGATACATCATGAGCTGGCCACGCCCACCCCCAGTTTAGTGAAGGGGCAAAAAGTCACAATACATCATGTGATGACAATGTGATGCCATGAGTTTAACACCAGTGCATTAACCAATTGTGAATAATTCTTTTGTTTTGAGAACAGTCCATAGCTTGGCCGACACCTGAAGAAGGGCCTTTTCTGTGGTGGCTCCCTCTCTCTGGAACATCATTCCCGCCCAAAAATTAGGATGCCCTCCTCTCTAATACTCTTCTGGAAGGCACTGAAGACTTGATTATGCCAGCAGACCTGGAGAACCCAGAGCAGGATGGGGCCCATTAAATGGCTCATGTGAGGTGCTGTTGTCGAGGCAGGGAGTGGAGTTGGGGGGTGATTTTTTTATTTATTTTTTTTCCAGATTTTGTTCTATTGTACTTTATTAATTTATTTGATTCTTTTTGTTAGTCTTTATTGTTTTTTAAATTTTATTTTATTTTATTTTAAATATGGTTTTATATTCTGTAAGTCACCTCAAGTCTCCATGGGCAAATAGGCGGCAATATAAATTCAATAAATAAATAAATAAGTGTCCTTAATGGTTACTTAGTTCTCATGGTTGAAGTCTGGAACTTCTGCATTCCACATCATCCCCCCTTCCCCTTGTTCTCTGGCAAATTGAAGAGTCATAGTATTCACATGAAGCATTAGCTATTTCAATTTTGACAATCACTCAATATCCCAACTTCAAATCAAAGTTGTGTTGTACTGTAAAATTACCTCTTACATTAAAAAAAAAAGATTGTTATTTCCTATGAAAAAAAGAACTTGCCTGCTTTAAAGGTGAGTAATAATATGTGGGGGAAGGTTTTGGTGGAACAAGCTTGTCTTAACAGCAGTTTTTTGATGGGAGATTTTTGTTCTTTTGATTTGTTTTTGGAACATACAAGCAAATAAATCAAAACTATGCAACTCACCTTTGAAACTCTATTGTACCGAGACTACTAATTCATCAAGCTTAGACTGGTAAACATATCTGACTTTCCACCCAATTAACAATATAAGAACTGTGTTGATTCAACTAATCAATCATTCTGTATTCCTTAGTGACCAACTGGTTCTTTCAGTAAACTCCCAAGCATGAAACATTAATGCTAGAAACATAAAAGCTGTAATAATACAAAGAAATAGTTATGGATAAATCATCCTGGTAAAACGATTTCCATGAGATCACAAAGAGTCAGAAATATGTATACTTCTATTTTGTTTTGCATACAGATTATAGAATAACAGAGTTGGAAGGGACCCTGGAGCTCAAGTAGGAGGTTCTATACCATTCCAGACAAATGGCTATCTAGTCTCTTCTTGAAAACCTCCAATGATGGAGCATCCAAAACTTCTAAAGGCAAACTGTTCCACTGATTAATTGTTTTCACTAACAGGAAATTTATCCTCAATTGCTTTTGCCCTCAGGTGCTTTGGATAATAGTTAACCTCCTCTTCTCTGTGACAGGCCTTCAAACATTGGAAGACTGCTTTGATATCACCCTATTCCTTATCTTTGTAGAAAAAAGTACAAGCTTATCTGACCTGTTTTGATTGTTGGACCTTGGATCCAAATGATTTATTTGTCCCCATAGAGGACATAGCCAACATGCTTGTTCTGCAGGATAGTCTCATGTAGAATAGTCTAAAAAATGTTTTCTGAATCTCATTGGAAAGCATGAGGTATGATAAAAAGAGAGAAAACCATTTATCCAATCAGCAGAGCTCATTAACTAAAATAAACAGATGTGTTATTTTGAACTGTGAGATGGAGGACCTGAAATGAATCAGGTTGTTCATGTGAACCATTTTGTATAGTCCATAATGCCACTGTTGTCTCATCAGGCCACTGGAGGATTGATCATTTTAAATGTAAAGGATGTGTGATAGAATTTGCTGTTAGGTTTATGCAAAGCATTGCAAAAGCTGATTACCAGTCTTAAGTCTTTGTATTTCATATGCACAATTTGTTCTAAAAAGAATTCTTTTTTTTTTAAACTTAAAAATTAACCACATACCTGTTTTCCATCCAAGCCAGACTTCCCAGGAAAACCGTCAAGGCCACGTTCTCCCTGAGCAAACAAACATAAAAGCTCTGTTGGAGATCTCATTCCATGAAGTAGTCTTGGAAAAGTTGCATTTATCATGTACACATTTCCCTGGGATTAGAAATGGAAATAGACTGATCTGCACTCCTAGCTCAAGTGTCGGTAACCTTAAGCATTCAAAGAGCCACACTGGAAGCCCCCTGTTCAATTCTGGAGCCGGATTGGAAGTCCGGTTCCCCCATCACAGAGTTTCCTCCTAGCATGGCGTCCTTTTTCCTCTACCTGTCCTAACCAAAAGCCCTATCAATTGTGGAGCCAACCAGCAACAGGGAGCTGCAGCAGAGGGATGAAAGAGCCACATGCGGCTCCAGAGCCACAGGTTGCTAGTCCCTGTCCTAGCTTTTTTAAAAAAGCATTTATTGTTTGATTTCCAGCATTGATTCTGAACTCCAACCTGCACTGAATTGCGTTCCTGGTTTTGACTGTTTTCTTCTCTTTTGGCCAGCAGGACACCCAATTACCAGCCTACCTCTGGACAATATTTTATATATCCAGTCTATTCCCTATATAGTGTTTCTAAAATTAAACCCAGAATTTCCTAAGCTTGTTTGCTTCATTGCTGATGAGTGGTGAGGTGGTCCAGAGGTGGAGTTCTCACCTCACAATCAGGAGACTGAGTTTGATCCTAGGCAGAGGCAGATATTTCTATCTCTGGGCATACTGAGAATATATCTGCTGAACAAAACTTCTCATTGGTGACAGGAAGGGCATCTGGCCATTAATACACTCTGTATAGCTCCATTCAGTTGCCCAAACTCCACCCTGCAAGGGATTATGGGGTCATTAAATGAAGATGATGTTTGCTTCAGTGTTAAGATTGATTACATCTAAAAGGCAGTGGATTAATTCTTCAATAAATTTGATACTTTCAAATAATGAATTCATATATTTATGCAGACCATGTTTGGTCAATGACAAGGGTGAATTACATGCATGCAGCCTGCATAGAATATATTATATAATATCTAAAATGATCAAACTCAAGTGGACTTCCTGTTGTGGTTAGCCGGCAACAGGTGTGGACAGCTGAGGAGAACAAGGACTCAGATGAGGGACCAGGATCATTAGGGAGTGGACTGCTGCCTTCAGAGATTGTGGGGGCTGGCAGCAGCAATGAGGAAGTTCCTGAGGAGCCTGTGCCAAGTGTGCATGCATGCAGGGCTGCTCGCAGGAAAGAGCAGCTGCAGCAGCATGGGTGACTCAGGAGTAAGGCTTCAAGGTAATGGTCCCTCCTTCAAGAAGATAAAAGCCAGCTGTGAATAGGACATTCTTTGTAGGAAACAAAGATGTTTTGAAACTCGAGCCTCATGGACATTGCAGCATTTTAAGTTGGTATTTGAAGACAGTTTTGGTGAGGTTTGTGCTTATCAAAGTTCATTAGTTTGCAGCAGCTTTTTAACCGGGGATTTGTAAGAATCATTAAAAGGTTTCTGTTCCCTTTGGTTCATGTTTATTTTATTGGAAAAGGGTTTGGGTCAGAACACTTCCAGGGAAATGTATTGTCCGAAGAATAGCATATTTAACATGGAATGTTTATCATGAGCCAAGTCTGTTCCAAACTTGTACTCATATTCATGTCTTATTATTTGACCAATTATTTGTACCTTGTCTCCACGGGGTCCTTTTTCTCCTCTTTCCCCTTGCAAACCCTAAAAAAAGAAAGAAAAAGAAAGAAAGTAGGAAATCACAGGAATCATATTGACACCAATACCTCTGAGGATAACCAGATGAGTTATTGATAGGCTAGGAATGTTCATAGAGTGGCGTAATAAATGTTGAGTACTGTTGAAGAAAGAAGATATATTAGACTCAATTATTGTTGAAATGCACTTGAGTTATCTTCTTGCAGACGTTTCAAAAACCAAACTAGGTATCATCAGTGCAAAAAGCTCAGCAAGTAGCAAAGATAAAAATAAAATAGAATAAAACTATACAACAGTTTTTAAAATGTCTATGCTAATTGGTCTTGGAGCATTGATCAACAAACTCAATATTTTGACTTTAAGCTATATTAAAAAAATTAAACAGTAAACTGTTTTGCAACCAGATAAAGGAAGCTAATGAAAAGTGATTGACCTCCAAAAAAAGACATGATCTCATCTGATGAACAGTGACATTATTCCACAAGCAGAAGCTGACATTATAAAGGAAAAAAAAGGTGGATAATCCATGTGATGAGAACCCAGGGAATTAGAATGATATTACTGCTCTATATGAGCTTTGTTGAGGTCAATATATGTACATTTGCAAAATGAACCAACTCTGTGAACTTAATTGTATACAGCAGCTCACCAGATGGATAAATCTATGTGCGCAAATTCCTTGGAGTTCAAGTTACTGCAAAAAACAGTCTAAATTATTCTTCAATATTTTGTAAAAAATAATATCAGGTAAATGGGATATATGTAGTTATAGCCTACAAAAGACAAGCTGAGACCAAAAAAAGCTACTTATTATGAGGTTATTTTATTCCTGAACAAACATTGCTTCATTGGGGATCTGAACAATTAAGTTATAGCAAATTAAAGACTAAAAAAGTACATTTATTTCTCATTAAGCAAAAAATACTGTTACACAATGTTTCTAGAATATGATGAATCAATGGCGAAGAAAAGGTATGTCTACAAGGAATATTTACATCTGGCATATGTAATTACTTATCCTTTTCTATTTTGCTCATTTGGGTTATGCAAATACTCAAACTGGCTCAGACATCTGAAAATTTAATGCAGAATTAAAAGTTCTAAAGACAGTAAAAGAAGCTGTAGTTGTCATGCCCCTCTCAGAATCTGACTCAGAGAGGGAAGCTGAACAACTGACAGGGAGTGGGAGTGTGGCTCCATTTGCTGTGGAAGAAACTGGGGAGGGGCACAGTCCAACTGGGCAGAGCAGGGAAGAGGTAGAGCAAGGGAGAGGGAATTCAGAGGAAGACCCAGGCCCAACCCCTCTTCATCCTGGGGAATTCAGGGAGGAACAGAGAAGGGAGCAATGTGAGTTGCATGGCTTATGGGGGAGGAAGGGGCCCTTATTCCCTTCCTTAGCTACAGCTGGGAACAGTGTATAAAAGAGGAAGCTGCGCACAGCAAGTTGTTGGGAGCAAACATGAATTTATCTGGTATCATCATGGCTTATCTATGTTCCTGGTATCTTCCCAATTGTGTGAGTTTTGCCCTGCTTTCAAGTCTGAAATTCCTCCTCCTGCCCTGTCAAGTTAATTACTTCAGCTTGGTTTGTTTGGATTTTTAGTTACAGTTTGTATGTACCTTGTTTTGGACTGAATTTTCAACAGTAAAAGACTGTTCCTGAGGGACTTTTTCTCCAGCTGAAGGTAACCTGGACATTGGGGGCAAAGTTGGAGATAATAAAGGGACTCTTATTGCTTATTTGACTGTGTTGCTTTTGTGCCATGCCCTGAGTCATCACAGTAGTAGACAAATTCATGTGTCTACTGTACATAATGATCAGCCTATACAAAATTCATTCTATAGGTTTATCAATATGTTACCTGCAGATTGCAAAATTGGTTGGCTCAAACACAAATTCCTAAGGAACTATTATGTCCATAGTTGACCTTCTCAGAAGCATGACTCGTATTGTGAAATTAAATGGATTTCTGAGTAAATCTGTTCTGCCTTTGTTTGATTCCAAACTTCATGGGATATTAAAGGAGCTTCTTCATCTTCTCTGGGATTGGATTATCAGAAAACATAACGTGGGAATTAAATCAGAAGGGCTGCATAGCTCTACCTTTGACCTTATTGAGTGAAATTGTTCTACCTTCCTTAACTTGATAACCTAACCAAATATCTGTGTATATGGAATGCTCTGGTTCTGGTTTGAGAATCAAGTATCTTTGTCAGTGTATAAGAAATTATGAGCTGAAATAGCCGTAACAACAAGTCAGCCAATAGAAATTGTTGGTAACTAAGAAACAGCATCTGTTGTGAGCCATGCCAGATGCCTTGGAGCATGGGTATGGCTTCGCTCTACATACGTATTTAAGAGTTGATGTGCTTCTGTGAATATATAGCTTCTGTGATTATAACTGTTGGATTCTGAGTTTTGGTTTTGACTTCTGCTGCATGGGTATTGTATACATGCATCATACTGTAATTATTGTATATAAAGAAGTTTCTTCCATAAATGAATCCTGCTGAATTATTGGTTGGATTGCTGCAAACTCTAACAATCTTGTTGCGAGACAACTGAATTTTAACAATTATACTGCATTCATTTAGAATATTAAATTAATGATGACAACAAATCCTAACTTACAGGTGCTCCAACATAACCTTGACGTCCTGGGGGACCTGAATGTCCTTCTTCTCCCTGAGCAAAAAATGAAAGAAAAATGAGAAGATAATCAAAATTTATGGTAGATTATTTACATGAACAAATGTAAATCCTCTTTAACAGGTAATTCTACAGTATTGCAAACATCTTGTTAGCTTTTCTGAAAAGCAAATTATTTGAGTGTTAAAACCAGGTGACTATTTTTATGCTTGTGATGAAGCAATTCTGAGTAAATTAATATAAAGATGAAAAATCATGGTATTGTCCATATGTTGCACCTGATGATGATCAGCTACTTATTCCATTACTGGATGAAGCCATCATTTCCCATCATAAGCATGTCACACAATGTGCTTATGTATTAATTGGATTAAGCCAACAACAAATTTAGGAGGGGCGGAATGTGTTTGGTTTAACTAAAAGAAAACACTTAACTGATCTTCTCTGAAGTCAGAAGCTTCAGACAATCTAAGAATTAAGGCCTAAGAGTGGGTAATAAAAAGTATGTATTTATATATGTATGTACTATATGTACATATTCATTCATTCATCCAACCATCCATCTATCCATTCACTCATTCATTCAAACTTATCAGCTGCCCAAATCCAGAGATACATCCAGAGGGATGCTTTAGAAAGATATCCTGGAAGAAAGCAACACTAATGTTTGACAATAACAACATCTACCTCATGATATAGCCATAAGATCACCAGGGTTTCAACCATATACATATTGGCCAGGAACGATGGCTTCTGTGTGGCCATTTATATGGAAGGAAAGAATGTGGAAGATATAAATTTAATGAATCCAAAGAAATTAAGATATGAAAGATAGAAAGAGTGTTGTGGAAAATTGCTTACATATCTGATTCCCAACTTGATCTATTTGCCCATTTGTGTTATATTTTTTTTAAGAATTTCCAAATTAGTTTTGGAACTAATTTAAAGTAAATAAATTTCCATGTCTTGCATTTTCCATCCTAGAGAACAAAGTGAAAGTGTGGTTTGGTCTGGAAATCATGATAAGTGGCCTATAACTCCCTGAATCAAAACTTGGTAAGAAACATAGGATAAAGCTTGTATTGACTTATTTAGATTACAAAAACATGAACACTAATTCTGGCAGATACTTTGCTGAAACTGTAAAAAAAATACTCCAGAAACTTCAATACAAAGGAGATTACAAATCAAAATTAGTATCGCTATTAATCTTCTATGACTCAAATACATTTTTAGCCAGACAAGCTATTACTTGCATTTTTAAAAATCAAACACAAAATTCTCAGTAGAGTCAAGTATTGGCTTCATAAATGAGCCATCATATTAGTATAAAAGCTGACTAAGAAAGTAAGGGAATAAGGGAAAATATGCTGACAACTTTGTATTGCTGTAGTACTACTTTATTAGAGTGGAAATAAGTAAATATTACTTTGAAGCTATTTGGAAAAATAATAGTAATTAATGGGAAAAGGGGACTATCAAAAGGGGTGGATGTCAAATTTTTTAGCAAGGGGCTCTCTGCCCTAATGACTGGCTGGGTGGGTGCAACTGGGTGGTCATGTGACTGGGTGGGTGTGGACAACTTGACATCACTTCTTTGCCCTAATTACCTTAAAAATATACATCCCAAAAAGTTGTTTAGTATTTCATGCATTTAATACTTAAATAAAAGACTGGGTAAAACCAGGCTTAATAGCAGTGACTGTGAGAGGGATCTTGGAGTATTCGTGGAGTTTCTGGTGAGTTACATGATTCTTATTATTTGGGAAATAATCCCCTTGGAGGCCAGTGGCTATGTTATCTGATTTTCTTAATGGCTCTCCACCACAAGTGGATTGTTTATCTAGCTTGCAACACTTTTAGGAGGTGTGAAATGCTCTTGGCTGAATGCCCAGAAGTTCAATTAAGCCTATTAAGAGCTTTCCGTTGCTGCTTGTCTTTCTGAGGTTATTGAGCCTCTGAGAGCCCCCAGCTCTCCCCCACCCCTGCCTCAATACATGCTCTTTACATTCAATATATGATCAAAGATACTAAATTTCCCAGTGAATCAGATTTTTGACAAACTGTTATGTAAAGAATTAGGAGTCTCTCTTGACCAGGAATTGAGTATATCTGAGACCTCTGACATATTTAAACTGGAAACCACCTTCAGTATTAAATCCCAAACAGCTAAACTTTTCTTGAAGTTCCTGTAAATCTTATTCTTGACATTGTTTAAATATATTCATATACCTTTGGGCCAGATGGTCCAGGAAGACCAGTTACTCCAGGAAGACCAGGTTCTCCCTAAAAAAGAACGCAAAATGATATTCATTGCAAAGACTTGCTGTGGACACCTTAGAATCAGTGCATACTGAAAACTCATAAACTGGTTGATCTATGAAACCAAAAGTGATGCTTCTAGTGAGAGAAATGCAAAGTTTTCACACAATTCCTCCTCAGAGCTTCATAGAACAGATAATCTCTATAAGAAGTCTGTTTGCTCCCTTAGACCAAAGATAGGGTTGTTGAGGTTAATAACCTGGTTTTTATTTATTTTCTTACATTTGGAACCAACACAATATTAATCCCCTAGACATGTTCCTTTCAATGAAGATTGATCCAAACACCTGGCTTTACGCTGCAAGGGAAAAAGAGGATTAAAAAGAGAGGAGAAAAAAAAACTTACAGTTTTTCCTTTGAGCCCATCTTTCCCTGGGATGCCAGCTGCACCAATGGAACCCTAAAATAATATAGATTATGACAGCAAAGTTAATGGGGAATCATGACGATATCTAAAAATAGCATTGGTTAAAAAGCAGGAGAATCTGAATAATAAGGAAGACAAATCTAGCCACATTAATTTGTGATGTCAAAGATGGTATATCATTAGTTCCAAATTACAGGAGTTAAGCAGTGAATTAATTATTTGGTAAATGCTGTTGGAGTAATGTACTGTAATGTTAATTTCCAAACTCAAAAGGGTTCAGGGACTAGTTTATCAATAACCATTTGCAATTTCTTTCTTAATGAAGAGATCTACTAATACACAGGAATACAGTTTTTTTTTTTTTCAAAAATGAGGACAAAATCCACCTTGAATATATTTTGAAATTCTTCATGCTCCCTGAACTTGGTTGTTTGCTTGCTGACATTTCATTACTCAACTAGGTAGCTTGCCCTGCCAGTTCTGGTAATAGAACAATAGAGTTAGAAGAGACCTTGGAAGTCTTTTAGGCAGTGGTGGGGTTCAATATTTTTTTTTTACTACCTGTTCTGTGGGCATGGCAGGGGAAGGATACTGTAAAATCTCCAGTCAAAGGCGGTATTTGCCGGTTCTCCGAACTACTCAAAATTTCCACAACTGGTTCTCCAGAACTCCAGAACCTGCTGAATACCACCTTTGCTGCTTAAGCAGAAGACTCTATATACCATTTCAGACAAGTGGCTATCCAGTCTGCTTAGAAACCTCCAGTGATGAAGCACTCACAACTTCTGAAGCAAGCTTCTTCCCATTGGTTTATTGTTCTCACTGCCAGAAAATTTCTCCTGAGTTCTAGGTTGGTTCTCTCCTTGATTAGTTTCCATTCCTTGTCTTGCTTTCTGATACTTTGGAAAATAGGTTCACCGCCCTCTTTTTCCTGACAGCCCCTGATATATGAAAACACTGACATATCATATGTAGTTTCCTTCTTCCTTCTCTTTTCTACACTATGTGTGTGTGTGTGTGTGTGTGTGTGTGTGTGTGTGTGCACACACACACACACACACACACGCATTAAACTTCACACTGATTATGTTCAAACATCTGCAAACCACCAAGCTCAGGGAACAGCAAGGACTGTAAAGTTGAACCCTGAGCTCAAATATTCTTTTCTACTAAATGCCCTTTGGCACATATTGGTTGTAGATTGGAAACAGTTTACTTGCCGGAATTCCAATAATCCCTTCCTTTTTTCTAAATAAAACTTACTAAAGTGATTCTGTGAGAACAGTGCTTGAAGGATTTCTATGTTCAGCAAATGGAAGAGAGCTGATGTTTACAATAAACTAGTAGAAATCACTTTCCTCTTATCTAAACCATAAGCAGATCAAGATAAACGATTGCTCATGTCTAAGTACCCTTGAAAATGCCATTGTAATTTGTTCAATCTTGTTCTTTTTTTCCTTTCACCACACTTCCCCTGGCTAAGAAAAATAAAATATTAAAAAGACAATTAGATTATAATTTCTGTCCCTGAGATGCTTAAAAGCCCAATAAAAATCTCTGTTCTGTAATGATAACAGCCAAGAAATATTTTAGCTCTCAAGTAGTAGGGTTTTTTTTTTAGATCTAGTTCCATAGCACTTCATATATCTTTTCCTTTTTCCCTTTTTTTTTGTTTTCAAACTACATTGTACCAAAATGTTTCAATCAACAAATATTAAATCAGATCTGAGAAATTAATGATGTAGGAAATGTAAAATGTTATAGTTAAGTTTTAGAATATCCAAATATATAGCATACTCCCCATCCAAATTGGAGGTAATATGCTGACTTTGTAAACTGCTAGAAAGTGCTATAAAGCACTAAGTGGCATATAAGTCTAAGTGCTATTGCTTATCCAGATCTGAAAATTTATTGAACATATTATGAATCAAGCAGTTAACCACCAAGATTATGAGTTCTGTTTTCCGTTTCTACTGATTTTTCTATTATGTCATACTTGATATTCGACTTGGTTGCATTTGACTGAATTCAGAAAAGGCCATATAAAATTTCAGCTGTTATAATCACTATCGGTATTCATTTTTATGCCCCGAAAAATATTTATTTGCTTTTACCTTTTCTCCTCTCTCACCCATTAAACCAGGTAAACCTTGGGGTCCCTTTTCACCCTAAAAGAGCAAAATGGAAAATATTTGCATAAAATAAAGCATTCTCCTAAAATAGGTAAAAAGAATACAAACACTAAAATCCACAAGGAATTCTATTGATATTTTTGAAAAGGAACTTAATCACAGGGTTTGCTAACAAGGCAAATTTCTCAAGATTTGTATGCTGACTTTTGCTCAAATGTTTCCTGCAGGGAAAATTTCCCACCATATCAAAGCAACCAGCAGATGTCAATGCATTTCCATAAAAGGCCATTTGCTTTCCTGGGAAGGATGAAAAATCAGAATAAAATATTGCAGGCCTCTCTGAAGCCAAGAAAAGTCAAATAAACTTGTAAGTCCATCTGATGCCTCTGAAATTCCTGAGAGATCAGCTGCTGAGACAGGCAATTACAGGATCTCAAAACAATTATATGCTCAGGATTTTGGGTCCACAAATAAAACAGAAACCCTGTAATTGCTATGTTCCAAAGGGGGGAAAGAAAAAAACAAAACAAAACACAACAAAAAAAAAATCATAGTTTTTTTATCTGGTCATGAAGGGACAAGCGAACTGACATTCTGAGGTTTTTAAAGACAGACCTTTTTGACAGTATGAAGTAGCATAGGATGAAGTTTTTTGCCTATCGCTCCGTTGAGTCAAAATGCAAGATGAAATAAAGGGGGTAGGGGAGAATGCAGCAATAGTACAAACGAGTTCTTTGCCTTCTTAGAGAAATAGGGAGCAAAAGAAGAAATCAGAATCAGAGCTGCATCTGTGGGAATGGTGCTGAATTTAGGAGACAACTAGGCCATGAGGACTTCAGGCACAGTTTTTTACTCCTGACCTGACAGACAAAGAGACAGACAGATATCCTGACAGGAAAGGGAGAGGATGTGACTTTCAAGACATGACATGAAACATCATCTCCAAGCCCCATTCCTTTTTTTTTCTCCAACCTATATATGTCTCTCACAAACATGCAAATGAGGTAGGACTTGGACTGTGATGTTGCACTCTACATCTTGCAGAATTTAATCCATGAATGGACAAGTAGATGGATAGAAGAATAACAGATTAACATAATAGAAGAGTTGGAAGGGACCTTGCAGGACATCTAGTCCAACCCCCGCCTGTTGTGGCCTGCTGGCAGCTAGCACAGCTAGCAGCAGAGCAGGATAATGAGGGAGGAGGAACACAGGCCTGTCCTGGAGGCTAAGGAAGGCTCAAACAAGGGCTCTGCAGCAGAGGCAGAGAGGTAGCCAAAGCTGTCTGATAGTCATCAGCTGTCTTCAGAGTTGGACAGCAGTGAGGCGGAGGATCAGCTGGAGTCAGTTCCCAGCCTGTGCGTGAGCAGAGCTGCTAGAAGAAAAAACAATTATAAGCTAAGGGTCGGCATGGAAGTAAGGCCACAGGTGGATAGTGAATGGCATCTCCCATAGGGATTAAAAGAGGAGCAAAAGGGGAGAGGGCTTTTGCAGGAAACAATCCGTTCATTGCCGCAGTGTGAAGATCTGTCTGTGCATCTCAGAAACTTTGTGCCCAGCCCTTCCTTGTCAGCACTGTGTTTGAAAATATTTACTTGGCAGCTCTCCAGACTAGATAAGGTCTGTGCTCCTAATTAGACCCTTGAAAGACTGTTGGCCAGGCCTTTGGCTGAATGTGAATGCAATAAATTCACCTTCATTTAATAAAAGGGGTTTTGCCAGGACAAAGAGTCTGCTAAGTGCTTTTTGGGGAAGCCTAGGCCAGAACATTGCCCAAGCAGGAGACCCTACACCATTTCTGGCAGATGGCAGTCCACATTCTTCTTGAAAGCTTCCAGTGATGACACTTCCACAAGTTCTGAAGGTAACCTTCGTTCCATGGGTTGATTGCTCTCACTGTCAAAAAAGTGAGAGGAGATAGATGGATGGATAGATGTAGACAGAGACAGAGGGGGTGGGATGTCTGGGGGAACAGTGAAGTCTTAAAGGAAATTCCAAATGCCAAGAGAGCAAGGGCGTTCTGGATATCTGGTGAATGCTACTCTATAGGAAAGGTACCACTATTGAAAAAGTCTATACTCTACATCCTATCAATTGACATCATTTATAAAACGGGACCTAGAAACTGATTTGGTGGGATTAGCAGATATCCTATGGGAGTGGTGGTCCATTAATAATATCTGGCCTCAAGCCACGTGGAGTTTTGAAGGTGCTAATTGGGATTTTGAATTTGAATTAACACAAATGAGACCATATGCTTAAGATGTCCTTTATCTAAAGCCCCTGTCCCACTGCACTAGCAGATGCAAAGAGGATGGAAAACGTTAAAAAAAGCTTGCCATCCACTGGAAAATGTGATGCATCCATTGTGTACTCACTGCATACGTGTTTCATCTTCTCTATCCCTCGAGCATCCGTCCACTGCAATTTCATCTGCGCAAGAAGTTTTGAGCTGCACAAAACTTTGTGAGCGGATGAACTTT
>BHFT01010636.1:0-20166 GCA_004320025.1 Laticauda laticaudata
AAAATTCTGTCTCAAAGTGTAGTACCTCAAAATCCAATGCCCAATTATCGGTGTTACATTAAATCTATGGAAACCGATAGACTCCCCAAATTCCATATTTTAGAAGAGACAAAATTTCCATTTATGACTGAAAAATATTATTAAGAATTGTAGCTTTCCTGTGCAGCTGGAGAACAAACTAAAAACCTCTCTGCACAAAAGAATCAGATATTGAAACAGACATCTTCAATAACAATGACACATTAAAATGGATGAGCTGCTATAAATGTATTTCCAAATTGTCAAATTTTTCAAAACAGCCATGCCAATAATATGGTATTTACTCAAGCAAGGTCTGAGAAGCTGGAGAGAAGGTTTAAATATGAAAGATTTAATCAAAACACTTATAGTAAACAGACTTGTATTAATGAAACTCCAGAGGCAAATAAAACACATTTATTATTTGAAGATCAATTGTATAAGAAAGAGTTCAGTATCTTCAACTGCAGTTTAGATGAACCACCTATTGGGATCCTTATATTAAAACAGCATATTTCCTGTTTGTTGAAAATTCAAAAATACATATAATATGGCTTTTTATTTGAACAACACATTTAAGTTGAGATTTGCAGATCTAATTGCCATGGGGGTGACACAAAAATATGATTTGCATTCTTTATTCTTATTCTTTTTAGCTTATTTTATAAGAGTCAAGGTGGCACAGTGTTTAGAATAGAGTACTGCAGGCTAATTCTGCTAACTGCCAACTGCCAGCTGTATGACAGTTCGATTCTCAGCAGTTTAAGGTTGATTCAGCCTTCCATCCTTCCAACATCAGTGAAATGACTTACAATTGAGGCTGACTAGAAGGAGCCATGTTGAAAGGCAACGTTGGCGTACGTGATATTTTCGTTCCAGTGGTGATCATATTAATGAGATGGTCTCCCGGCCTGTAATAGCTCCATTGTTTTTTTCCATCCTGGTGCTCGAAATTCAGGGAGCACTTTATTCTCAGCTTCCCAGAGACTATCTGGGACACCAGCAGCATCAGAAGTAGGAGGTCCATAATTCATAGGGCTGAATCAATCCCCTTCCTGTTTCTATTAAAAGAACAGCAAGAAGAGTTAGTTGAATTCAAAGTACCTTCACAATATGGAAATTCTAGCGGCTTTCATGATTCAGACAAAGGCAAACTAAGCTTTATCCAGAGAGAAAGGTATACACAAGAATTAAATCTCTGCCTATCCTTTAATTTTTACCACAAGGAGCAGGGCTTGAAGCATTTATCAATTTTCTGATGCAAGATCAGGATGCAAGATGGTGCTTCAGGGTGATGTTTACTTCAAAGAGAGTCACTAGAGAAGAACCAGAAGAGGCCTCATAGCCAAGAATTGTGAAAATTACAGTGAGAAGCAAATTATCCTCTGGGAAGCCTAAACTTCTTAGGGCTAAATTTGCAAAGGAGTAGCTGGAGAAAAGTATGTTACTGAAAAAAATAAATAAATCACAAATCCATCCCTTGGGGTATTGTTCTGTAATGGTTGTGGTCCTTTCCTGTAGGTCTAATGCAGACAGTTGATGCTGGAGGAAGTAGTTCACCACCAAAATTAAATTCATCAGAAAAGAGCTGGAGGTCATCTAGTCCAAACCCCTGCTGGAGTCCCTATATCATTTCAGGAAAGTGGCTGTCCAAATTCCTGTTGAGGTTTTTAAGAGGAGTCTGGACAACCACATTTCTGAAATGGTATGTAAATGTTTGGGTTTTTTGTACATCTTCTGNCCCTTGGGGCATTGTTCTGTAATGGTTGTGGTCCTTTCCTGTCAGGTCTAATGCAGACAGTTGATGCTGGAGGAAGTCGTTCACCACACAAATTAAATTCATCAGAAAAGAGCTGCAGGTCATCTAGTCCAACCCCCTGCATGAGTCCCTATACCATTTAAGGAAAGTGGTTGTCCAAATTCCTCTTGAGGTTTTTAAGAGGAGTCTGGACAGCCACTTTTCTGAAATGGTATGTAAGTGTTGTGTTCACCTTGTTTTTTTCTACAACTTCTGAAGTCCAGCTGACATCAGAATAATGACTTCAACTGTCCTTTAAGGTGGTATCTTGTCTTCAGAGGCCACTGGAGACAATGTCAGCCAGATCTATAGAGTTTGGTGACATTCTGATGGCATTTAAGTCAGTGGTGGGATTCAAAAAATTTTACTACCAGTTCTGCGGTTGTGGCTTGGTAGGCATGGGGTGGCTTGGTAGGCCTGACAGGGGAAGAATACTGCAAAATCCCCATTCTCTCCCCACCCCACTAATCTATTTTCGAGTTCCATTATCCTGTGCAGTGCAACAGAAGAAGGCTCAGCCGTTCAGCTGAAACTTAGGAGGCAGAGAGTAGACCAGAGGGTGGCCAGTGGTCAGGTGGTTCTCCAAACTACTCAAAATTTCTGCTACTGGTTCTCCAGAACTGGTCAGAACCTGCTGAATACCCAAGTCTGATTGAAGTGCTGTCTGTCTTCTAATGGCAAGGAAGCAGTCAGTCGCCTTGAACCTTGTCTAACAGTAAGAGTAGGACCTGCTTGTGGTTTAATTTTCTATTAGATCTCCATGAATCCTAAATTGGAGCTGATTTTAAAATTGCCTGTGACTGAAGTGAAATTTTATTTCCCATTATTTCTAGAAATGATAATTTTTGGATGAAAGTTGACTAAGAACAGGAAAATGATAGCCAGCACAGACTTTACCACTTGCTTCACAGGGAGAAAGTTATTGGGTGGATTGAACTTTAAAAAAAAAAAAAATCCTTGAGGTTCTCTCTATAATCTTCCATATTTGTGTAAGCACTGAGAAACTTTACATCTTGGAGGTAGGGTTTTTGTTTTTGTTTTCCTAAATATACAGAGGGCTATGAGCTGTGATGTTGGCAATTTTCTCTGTATGGTCCTGATTTCTTGTTATACCCTGCTGAAATGATTTAGGGAGAGTTTGTGGTCCCTCTTTTTCCGTGAGAACATTTGGTAATTGAGGCCCCTTTGGCCTATCCATCTCTGAGACTGTGTGTGAATTCCCCCCACCCTTAAAGCTGGGAGAACACCAGAACCCAGCGAATATGTGACGTACAAATATAATGCATGCTTTGCTTCCACCAAGGTGCTGTGTGCAAACATCCTTTTAAAATCCTGTTTCCCCATCTGCAGCTAATGANCGTAACCCACATTGCTCCCTTATCCGTTCCTCCCTGCGTGCCCTAGGATGAAGAGGGGGGTGGGCCTGGGTCTTCCTCTGAATGCACAGCTGGACTGTGCCTTTCCCCAGTTTCTTCCACAGCCACCAGAGCCACACTCCCACTTCCGGTCAGCTGCTCAACCTCCCCCTCGGAATCTGATTCCAACAGGGACACGACAGATCTGTTGTAAGCCGAGGACTACCTGTATTAGTTCCTGATGAGCCGGGCTTGATTCTGGGTGACCATGTCAATACCTTGACCTCATTATAGGAATAATTTATAGCTGCTCTTATAAATCCTAAGCTACAATTTCAGCTTAAAATTTTAACTTCTTATTTATTTCTCTTCTTCAACGCTATGGTCTTGAAAGTCATTTTCCCGCCTTTCTGCAGCCAGAGGGCTTCCATGAAAAATGCCTGCCTTGACTTTCACATCAATGGTGCAAAGCATCAAAACGGCAATGACCCTTTTTGCTCCTTCTCATACTTCAGATCCAAAGGGTGTTTTCTCCCATTCTACCACCAGGGGGCACTGTTTTGCTTTCCAAAGACCCCGCTTTCAGGAATTTCATAGATCAGAGAAGCTCTTCAGTTGGTTTGGTATCCAAAAAAAGAAGCAGCATCAGAATGAATTGGTAGACAGAGCAGATGTGAAATGGAGAACGAATTGGCATATGCTTGTACTCTGTACTCTCAGGCATGTCTGCTATTTGCGTGTGTCCTGGGAAGGCTTTTCTTGATAGTCTCCATTTTAAAAAATATATAACTGCTCATTTTAATTGGTGTGGATTTTTCTCAAGAGTTTCAAAAGTGCTAATTTCTGGTTTCAATCTATAACTAGGAAATCAGGGCCAAAATAGCAGAATGCAAGTTTTTAAAAAGCCCTGGGTGTCACGATGACTCGGTAGTTAAGATGCTGGACTTGTTGGCTAGAAAGCTGGCAGCCCAGGTTTGAGACCCGAGGGCCACGCGAAGGGATGAGCACTCGTCCTTGCCCCAGCTCGTGCCAAACTAACAATTTAAAAGCATGCAAATGCAAGTAGATAAATAGGTAGTACTTTTCGTGAGAGGGTGGCATCACTCCATAATGTGAACATGGCCACGATTACAGAAATATCTTTGGAGAGTTCTGGCTCAATGACTTTGAAATGGTGGTAAGCACCGCCCCTATTGTGGGCAATGAGTAGTGTAGTAAAATCCGTAGGGACTACTTACTATTTAAAAAAAATGTAGAATTGTAGGATGAGTTTGGCAAAAGTAGGTTGCCATGTAGCCTAGAAGTGGAGCTCTCTCCTCACAATCAGGAGGGTGTGAGTTTGATCCTAGGTAGTGGCTAATATTTGGAATAGACTCTCCTGCTCGAACAGGGGGTTGGACTAGATGACCTCCAAGGCCCCTTCCAACTCTTATTCTATGAAAATGATTCTGTATCTCCATTTCAAAAGATGTGAAATGAAACTTGGACCTGGCTATGAGTTAAAAGTGTGATGTGAATGCAGAAAAAAGACAAATGCAGTTTTAAACAGTTTCCAAAAAATCCTGGGAACTGATAGGTGCACTCTATCAGTACAGGTAGTCCTTGACTTACAAAAGTTCATTTTGTGACCGTTCAAAGTTACAACGGTACTGAGAAAAGTGACTTTAGACCATTGTTCACACTTGTGGCCTTTATAGTGTCCCCATGATCACGTGATCAAAATTTGACCACTTAGCAACTGATTCATATCTATGATGGTTGCAGTGTCCCTGCATATCCATGATCCGTGATCCCCTTTTGCGATCTTCTGAGAACGTCAATGGGGAAGCCAGATTCACATCACAACCGTGTTACTAATTCAGTTAACCAATGTGTCAGGAGAGGTTGTAAAAGGGGCAAAACTTACTTACAAATGTCTTACAACAACATAAATTTTGGGCTTGATTGTGATCATAAGTTGAGGACTACCTGTACTGTTCAGAGTGCAAATCATGAGCTAGGAGGCTCTCAGACTTAAGAAGAAATGTGTTGGGTTTTGTGTAAATGCAATGCTTCTCTGCTATTTTTTAAATTAGCCTGATTTTTTTCAGGTTTCTTTGTTGTTGTTGTTCAGCAGCTAAGTCACGTCTAACTTTTTCTAATGCCATGGATTCACCAGATCCCTATGTCCTCCATTGTCTCCTGGAGTTTGCCCAAAGTCGTGTTCATTATGTTGATGACGCTATCTAGGCATCTCCTTCCCTGCTGTCCCCTTTTCCTTTTGCCTTCCATCTTTCCAAACACCAGGGCCTTCTTTTCCTGTTTGGTGGCCAAAGTGTTTGAGTTTCAGCTTCAGGATCTGTCCTTCAAAAGGACACTCAGGGTTGATCTCCTTTTAGATTGACCGATTTGAATGTCTTGCAGGCTAAGGGATCCTCAAGAGTTTTCTCCAACAACTTAATTTTGAAAGCATCAATTCTTTGGCGCTCGGCATTCCTTATCGTCCAACTCTCACAGCCATACCTGATTTCTGGGAAAACCATAGCTTTGACGATACAGACCCTTCTTATTAAGGTGATATCTCTGCTTTTTGATATGCTTTCTGGGTTTGCCACAGATCGGGGGGGAGGGGTCTTACATTGACTCACCTTGTAGTGATGGCTCTGATAGCCCCGCCCAGCAGGAGCCCACTGCCAGCCCACTTCTGCGCCCGCTTACCGCTGCTCGCTCACATCACCCCCAGCCTCTATTTCGCCATTGTCTTCCGGAAGGGCCTCTGCAGCCAATAACAATGCTCCAGATTGATCTGGAGCTCTGTTATTGGCTGCAGAGGGCTTTCTGAAAGGGCCTCTGGTGTCAAAATGGAGGCCAGGGGCGTCGCACGTGAGTGGCAAGAAGTGGCTGCAGAAGAAGTAGGCTGGCAAGGCAAAGCAGGTGTCAGGGGGTGTGAGGTCTGGTAAGCAGGGCAACTCCACTCCCCATACCCACCCTAGCTTGATTTTTATCTGTGCATCTCGCCCTACCCCCTGCACCCTGGAGTGGGTGGAGTCTTAATTAGGGCTTTTTGGGGGGGAGGGGAGGCCTTATACGGGATGTACATGTAAAAATCGAGACAGGACTTATTTTTGGGTTAGGTCGTATTTTCAATGAAACACGATAGGAAGAGATGAGACTTCAGTTGCATTGCCAAGGTTGCCATTTTGAATTTTCTCTGACTCTGCTCATAGATATTTCCATCTCATTTCCATTTTGGGTAGAGTGGAGTGGAATTGGGTCGAAGATCCAACCCCACCCCCAAAAAGCATTTTTCCCCAAAACTCATGAATTCACTAGCAAACAAATTATACAAATCTTTGATGAATTTTGTTCCCCAATATTAACTAGTTTGTTGCTTTTCCAACAAGCTGATATTTAGAGGGTCCCAAGTAGCATGGCTATGGCACCCACCCCATGGAATATTCTCCCCCACCACTTCCCAAATTAGAGTAGTTGCATCCTTTTTGATGTTCTAGAAAATCCTTAACACCTGGTTAAATCCTCAGGTCTGGAGGCCCCCAGGAACTGGAAGTATGTTTAGATGACTCTAGTATTAAGGTGGTTTTATTCATTCTCTCTCTGCCTGGGGTTTGAATATATTTTAATGAACATTTAATTTTTAATGTTGACTTTCTCTATTTTAATGCTCATTTTTATATATGCATTGTTTTTTAATTATAGCATGCCACCAGAATAACTTCATGTGAGATGGGCAGCTATATAAATTTGATTAATGAATGAATAAATTTAAAAAAAAAACGGGGATGAAGCATTTAAAAATAAACTACTGTACCTTTTCAAGGCAACAGCAGCTGAAAAGAATTGCAAGAGCAAATTGAAAATTGTTTTAAAATAACTGTTCAGGTCGCAGTGTCTCTTTTCCTTTCTGTTGTTCAAACCACAACTCAGAATTGTGAGATTTTGCTTGAACTTGGGGGTAATAACCTCCCATTCAATTTAGCTGCCTCCTTCTTTGTAAATTTTAAAGGGCCTGATTTGGAAAGGTTGCTTGTTTGCGAGGTCTGCACTTTTATCCTTCCAGGCAAGATTTCAAAGACCTGTTTCTCATCAGTTGCCTCAACATATTAACACCAGAAAGAATAACTAATAAGAATAGGAAGAAAACACATTTAATTCATATTTAAAAGTAAACTTTTCAACTTTCACACGTTTCAACCAATGTATAAAATCAAGACTTTCAAGCAGGGGTGTCAAACTCATGTGATCACAGCAGCATCATGTGACGTATTGGGACTTCCCCCCACCCTTCGTTAAACTGGCTATGGGCATGGCCAGCATGTGTCACATCCAGCCAGTGGGTCAGCAGTATGAAAGCCCTATTTAAAGTCTTCGGTGCTCTCTGACCTTGGTGGTTTTCTTGCAGAAGTTTCATGACCCAACTCAGTAACATCTTCAAATAACCAGCTCAGAGGGTACCGAGGACTCAGTTCAACCCTAAGCTACAAAAAATATTCTATTGGAATTCAAACTTGCAATGCTGTTCATCAATTAAAGATCAGTTGGGGAATGTCTTTGAAAAACACAAATATATTCTTGAAATAATTCATATACATATAGTATATAACCAGAAACTGTTGGCATAATGTGTATTTGATGAATTGTCAACAAAAAGCATTTTTTTAAAAAATGTGCACAAAAATGCAGACCTTCCCAAAGGTGCTTTTTCAATAGGCAACTGTTCCTTCTTGTTTTTCTTTGAAGACATTTTGCTTCTCATCCAAGAAGCTTCTTCAGCTCTTGACTGGATGGGCACGGAAGGATTTATATTCCTTTATTTATTCTAGGAGTATCAATCCTTTCATTCCCCACCAGCCTGTCAGGGCTGAAGAAGCTTCTTGGATGAGAAGCAAAACATCTTCAAAGAAAAACCAGAAAGTCCTGTTGCCTCTTGAAAAAGCATCTTTGGGACTATCATGACCTGGATGAATGAGAATCTCCATAGACATCAAAATGCAGATAAATTTTAGCACATCTTTTTAAATTACCAGAAAATGAGAATAACCAAAACCCTCCAATTCTCTGAAATGAACAACTGTTTTGGTGGAAAAACTTGCCTCCAAATCACAAACAATTGAAGATGATCAAAAACACAGAACCATTTTATCAGTTCCAAACCCAACAAGTTTAAGTCATTATAGTGAGCCCTTGGTTTCTTGCACCAGAAGTGTCAAAAGCAAGAGCTCAAGATTACATAGATCCTAAACAGAACATCAATCAGAGACCATTTGAGCAATATAAACTCTAGCAGAAGACACTCCAATAAAGGAATAATTGCTTTACGCTTGAGAATGACACCAGATTACTACCAAGGGAGATGATAGGAGAGCAGATTACAGACATATTCCTAGTACATTTGATCTGTGAATTGAGTCAAGATGCTGCCTGTTGTTCCAATGGACTGACCATGCATTTACAAGCAGGAGAGGGAAGAGATAAAGAACCATGACAGCATGGCCTTGAAACACGTCACTTTCCCAAATTATATAATCAGCTAGATAGACTGTGACCTGTTAGCCATCATCATTTCAGATATATTTCCTTACCTAAACAGAGGGCAAAAGAACAGTAGGAGTAGGAGCAACCTTTGACTTCCTGCTGGCTTCTCCATTGACTTTCCTTGTAAGAAGCTGGCAGGGAGCATTCAAACTGACAATCACATGATTGAGGCTGCCTGTGGCAGCACAGCGGTGTAGCGACACTGAAGCAGCCACAACTTCAGCAAATTTCAGTCCCACAGAAGAGTCCCAGATTTTGGACGCATTCTATAAATTAACCCATTTAATTCAAAAATCCTTGCCTTGTAGCAGAGGTGGAAGACCTGGCTCACATCCTATTTGATTGTTGCCTGTATAAGAAGGTAAGAGACATGTACGTTGGTCTATATCCCAAACAAATGACCCATGGAGATCCCCATATCAAAAAAACTTACCTTATGCACAGCCTGAATCTGAAAATCATGTTTAACCCAGCACAGGACTTAAGTAAAAAAGAGTTTTGGAAGCATGTAGATTAGTCATTTCATATTAGCCCAATAGTAATAATTTCATTCTTAGGTTTGCTACATGACAGATACAAGAAAGGATTTCTATCCCCTTGGAAACGTACACAAAATGCTATGCTTATAGTTACACCATTGATTCAATTAAGTTCTTATTCAGCTTCCCACACCGAGAAAGAAAAAAATTGATATACTTGCAAAAACAAGAAATTGAAAGCATCAAAACTCACACAAATGAGAAAAGAAGGCAATCTGACATGGATAGTCTGTTTCTTCTTAAATGCTCAGTGTAAAGTTGTGCACACTCAGAGTTAAATCCATGCCCACGTTCTCCTTCCATATTCATTTTTTCTCCCAACCCCAGAGAACAGAATTCCTTCCAGGTTCTTCCTCCCTTGCCAAAAGTACAGGTAGTCCTTCAAGTTGTGACCCATGAGTCCAAAATGTATGTTGCTAAGTGAAACATTTGTTAAGTGAATTTGCCCCACTTTACGACTTTTCTTGCCACATTAAGTGAATCATTGTTAAGCTAGCAACATTGTTGCTAAGTGAATGAAGATTCTCCCTTGACTTCTCAGAAGGATGCAAAAGCTGATCATGTATGACCCCAAGACACTGCAGCCATCATAAATATGAACCAGTTGCCAAGCATCTGAATTGTCACTGTGTGACTAAGGGGATATGCAATGGTTGTAAATATGAAAAACAGTTATAAGTCACTTTTTTCAGCACCACTGTAACTTTGAACGTTCTCTAAATGAACAGTTGGAAGTTGAGGACTACCTATAGTTACAATAGTAGAGAATATCTTTAGCTCGCTGAATGTCTGAATTCTTGATGTTCTTTACGTCTGATTGTCTATGGAGGTTCTCAGTCATCCAAGTCATAGTTGTTTAAGCCCCTGTCACACTGCAGCAATGGATGGAAAGAGGATGTAAAACGGAGAGAAACACTTGCCATCCATTGGTTAACGCGATGCTTCCATTCTGTACGCTTCCATTCTGTACTCACTGCCTCCGTTTTGCTTCCTTCTCTATCCCGTCCAGCATCCGTCTATTGACATTTCAATCCGCTCAAAAGGTTTTGAGCTGCTCAAAACTTTTGAGCGGAAAATGTACTCCAACGTGTCCGTTCTGCATCCGCTACGGGGGACATCCGTTCTGCATCCTGTGTCATCCATTACACATCCGCTATATCCACTAGGCATCCTCGGCGCATCCGCACAACTCAAATCCGCGCAGCAGTAAACGGACGTAGGGAGGAAGCGGAATGGATGGGGAACGGACGCACAGTGTTAGTAGCAACGGACGGGAGAAAGGATGAAGCGGATGCAGCACGCAAAGAAAGCATTTAAAACGCGGAAAAAACATTCGCAGAGGGACCTATCTCGGATATTAAGGATGTCATAGAGGATGCCTAGAGGATGCAAAAGGATGCTTCCGTTCCGCATCCCGCTTTCCATCCGCTCTGCGTCCTCCCCCCATCCGTTCCTTTCCGTGTTATCCGCTCTGTTTATGGCAAAGTTTTTGCCCCTTTTTGAGCGAGCGGATACACAACGGATGGAACATTTTTCTCGTCCGCTGTGTCCTATTTACAAACGTTTTGCATCCGTTGGCATGTGTATTACCAAAAAGGCTGAAACTTTTTGAGAGTTGTCTTCTAAACCCACTTCAATGATGCCACACTAACATAACAACCATGTACCATTTGCTTGGGCAGTTTGATTGTTTTCCTGCAGACATTTCATTACCAGGCTAAATAACAGCAGGGTGGCTAAGCTGCAAAAGACAGCTGGGCTTCTTGGTTGGAAATCTGGCACCCTAGGTTCAGCACCCAAGCACCATGGAACAAGGTGAGCGCTCATCCTTGCCTCAGCTCCTGCCAATCCAGCAGTTTGAAAACATGCAAATGTGAGTAGACAAATACGTACTACTTTGATGGGAAAGTAACAGCTCTGTGTGACATCATGCTGCTCAAATAACTGCAAAGATATCTATGGACTGCGCTGACTCAAGGGGTTTAAAACGGAGATGTGCACAGGCCTCTAGAGTTGTCAACGGCTAGCGGAGTAAAATCCACAGGGACTTCTTTTACTAGATAACATCATCAATTCCTGGGTATATCCTAGTAGTGTTTCTTCACTTCTTAATGAAACATGGATAGAAAAACAACCAAACTGAAAAAACACCGAGAATCCAATCAATACCTATGTGCCAAGTATTTATCCATGCAAATGGATAAAGGAAAGTTTTCTCTTTTTCATTCATAATTCCTGTTGGCTGTTCAATTGATGTGTGTTTTTAGGTTTGTTTGCTGCTTTTCCAGGAGAGGCAAAGCTGTGATGGGGGCTGTGATTACAATGCCAACAAAGCAACTTTTCTGCTTCTCTTTGTTGCCTCCCGGATCTGATAGCTGTCATAACGCAATTGATTTCAGTAGAGTACATTTGCTTCTAGCTAAGGTTAGGATACCAGCTTCAAGTAGATCTAAGTATAGTTACATTCCTTTTGGACTTTCCTAAATCAATCTGTACAGTTCATAAGGTCATTGAAAGATATAGCAGGTTCTTTTGTAAAACACGCTAAGCTTAGTTACTGCTAATCCTGCTTCGCTTTGGTTTAGTCTGTTGCATCTATTGTTGTTAGTTTATGGCTCAATAAGTTATACAAACACAGAACAAGAATTCATTGCATAGTTGGGTTGTGCAAATACAGCCTATATTGGATTGCCATTTGCTGGGAGATCTTGAAAATATCAACCTGCCCCGAGTGCTGCATTCAAACTATTGAAGAAGTTAGCCCTCCTTTGCCATTGCTATTTTACAAGCTGGAGGTCTGCTTCCAGGAACAAAGCTCTGTACAGGATTTTTTTTTGGGGGGGGGGGTGTTAAAAAAACATANGATTTTTTTTTGGGGGGGGGGGTGTTAAAAAAACATATCTGTGTCTTTACCATGAAAACAAAATAACCTTAAGTGTCTCTTGATCTCATCACTGTCATAAACAGTGTTTGACAGTTTGACAGGCGCAATAGAACTTTCTCAATGGTATTTTCCACATTCTGGAATTCCCTGCCCCAAAAGAGTATGGGAAACTGAAGATGTTACCTCGTTGGGTAATAAAACATTGGCAAGAAAATAGCCAAACTCAGAGAGCACCAAGGACTCCAAAATTTCCCTTTGTTGTTTGCTATTGGGAAGTAAAATCTGCTGAAAGTATAGACATATAAATATGCACACATATGTGTGCATGTGGACACACAACTTATATGAAAAAATCAGAATCAGCCTGGCTCTGAATGGCTTCCTTGGCATAAGATTATCAGTCCTGGGAATGTATATAGCATTAATTCCACTCCTGGGTAGCCATACCTACAAAGTTATTGCCATCTATTAGAAGGTTATGATGTGCAAACATAAATTGACATCTATGGATATTCTCAGTCATCCAGGTCATGGTTGTCCCAAAGGTGTTTTTTTCAAGAGGCAATTGGACTTTCTGGTTTTTCTTTGAAGACATTTTGCTTCTCATCCAAGAAGCTTCTTCAGCTTCTCAGAGCTTGGATGAGAAGCAAAAGGTTTCCAGAGAAAAACCACAAAGTCCAGTTGCCTCTTGAAAAAAGCACCTTCGGGACAACATGAATTGGCACAAATTACTTAATTCTGCCATTGGTGTAATGATACATGGTATGTCAATGCAATGTGTGTTTCTTCCTTTGGGACACTTGCCTTTGCCTGCTGTGATCAGGGAGTGAGTAACAAAAGACCCATAATCCTCAGCTGCCTTTTCAGTGGAATGCATTTTCCTTTTGACTGCAGCTTCTGTATTTTGCCATTTTATTTATATCCTTGATTGTATTTTTACTTATTTGGTTGTCTATGGTGTGAACGGCCCAGAGGTTGGATGGTGCTAGAGGTAAGGAAGGAAGAAATGGCTTCCAACAACAAAGTCACTTGAGGGAAGACAGATTGGCTTAAGCAACCATATGATTCACTTAACTGCAGTGATTCACTTAACAACTGCAGTGATTCACTTAACAACCATGGCAAAACAGGTAATAAAATCAGACATGGCTCACTTAATTAGCAGTTTGCATAACCATGGAAATTTGGGCCCCAGTGTGATTGTAAATCGATAATTGCCATTGCCATTGGGTGATACGTTCAACTGAAAATTGCCCAGTTGTGGCTTCCATATAGATCCAGGTGTGGTTGATCAATTCCATGCACAAAATGGACCTGCAGTTTGAGACTGAACACATTAAAAAAATCTACAGTACTTAAATGCTTTATTTTGATTCTGGCCCATCCTTCCAATAATTTTCCTTTATTAAGCACCACACGCTGCCCTTTTAAAATTTAAATGACCATTAGCTGAATTTATTGCTGATAGCGTGGGATTGCCTTCACATCATATTACATGTTCCATTCAATTTAGACTTGTCTTTTCTTTTCTTCCTCCCTCCATTTGTATAATGAGAAAAATAACAAAAAGAGAGAGAGAGAGAGAGGGAGAGAGAGAGGAGCCTGTCACATCTCCACTTGCAAATGTATTTTTTAAATGCTCTGCCCCCAGTCCACTGTCTGCATCTTCTATTATTCTGATCAAATATATACCAGAGTTTGTTTTTCAAACCAGTCAAGATGAGGGCCTCAGGGGCTCCACCCCAAAATACCAGCTTCAGTGCTGTATAGCTCAGAACTTCGGTGTTGTTATGACTGCCCAATCCATTCACCCAATCCAAGCAATAAGAGGATGCCTAATAAAAGTTCCCACCAGTAGAAGACCTCCAAGATCCTTTCCAGCCTTTATAATTCCAAGTTCATGCTCCATTCAGCCCTTCATCTGCCAGTGGTACCCCATTCTTTTCCATCCAGCTGGGTGAACAACCTCCCTCTGCTTTCAAAGATGCTGCCCATAGGACCACAAAGTGTCCTTTCTCTTTATTTTATTTTTCAAAATGTGGAAATGTTGCTACTTTATTTCTGGGAAGCCCCATTCAGTCCTTCCTTTCTCAGCCCTTCATTGGCAGGGCAAGCTACTTTATACAAACAGGAAACAAACGTCCCATTCTCGAGCACTGATGACAGGACTTCATTGGGCAATGAAACGTCTCAACCAAACTCAAGAGAGCACCAAGGACTCCACAAATACTCTTCAGCAGCCATTATCTAGATAAGCAGGAATTAAAACAAGACATCCAGTCAGGCAGAAAAGAGTACTCTAATCAAGGAGAAAACTACATCCCATCAACACTCTGTGGCAAGCTTTTGTATATAAATAGGGAGCAAACCTTCCCTCTGTTAGCACTGATAATGTCACTTAGTCAGAGAATGAAAGGTCTGCAAGCAAACAAACAAGGATCCCACAGTACAATTCTTTATTATTCTTCAATAATTTATTCTCTTCTATTTATTGGCCTCCTCCTAAATATTGGCCCACTTCTATCCCATGTTATCGCACATTCTGCAGCTGTCCTTGCTTTACCTGCTTTATGTTGGTTATGTTGTTGGTGTAAAAGGATCTATTTTTGTGTTTATTTAAACAAAAACCAACATTAATTGGGACAGTGATTGTTTTCGATTCAGAGGATGTCTTTACAACTTGATTTTTGGGGGGAGGAAAAAGGATATCAGTTTCAGGGGTCCAGTGGTTAAAAAAAATCTACCCAATCTATTTTTTAGTATTTAATATCTCAGAATCATTTTTAATAGATTTTTGTTTTTTGTTTTTCCCCCAAATGCCTTTCTTAAATTTCTGCCACAAGTTCTCTTATTTATGCTATCCTTCCTATTTTTTTTTTTAAAAAAACCCAAACTATCATTTGCATATAATTATTTCTTTTTCAACTTAAGGCTTCAGCAAGCAAACAATTTTTGAGGCTGAAATGTTTTTTTTCCAGATGGCTTTAAGTTAGGAACCAGTAACTAATTTATTCTTTAAGAAAATTGTTTCATTGTATTTCTACTTCCTTCTTTCTGAAAGGTTCATTTCCAGAATTACCTTCTCAGGTTTCAGTGTCTTCCATAGTGGGCTGGTTCTGTCATTCATAGAACTATACACTCATAGGGCTGGAAGGGATTAACCCCCTGCCTAAGGCAAGAGACCTACATCATCCTGGACAAATGGCTGTCCAATCTTTTCTTGGAAACCTCCAGTGATGGAGCTCCCACACCTCTATGAGGCAAGATGCTTTATTGATTAATTGTTCTCACTGTCAGGAAATTCATCCAGGCTGAACCTCCCTCTGATGAGCTTCCATCCACTGCTTCTTGTCCTGCCTTCAGGTCCCATGGAGAACAAACCAAACTCCTCTTCCTTGTGACAGTCCATGTATTGGAAGACTGCTATCATGCCTCCCCCCAAGTCTTCTCTTTCTTAAGCTAAACTTACCTGGTTCCTTTAGCCATTCTTCATAGCATTTATCCTCCAAAGCCTTATCATTTTTGTAGCTCTTCGCTTCATTATTTCTAGTCTCAACATCTTTCTTATATCATGGTGAGCAGAACTGAATGCAGTTTTCTAAAGTGTGGCCTTATTAGTATAGAAAAAAGCATGATTGGTTTCCGTTGCTAGTATTTATTGGTCTAGCTTATGTTAAGGACCAGATATAAGAGGAAATTTAAATGTGAAGTGTTTCTAAGAAATATACAAAACAAATTCAGAACCATGTCTGTTTACAACTTGGCAACGATAGGGACCTCTTTAGCCTATACATCTGCATATAAGTGTACTCCATGTGGAAAATGAATTGTTTATGAGCCATTATAAATTCACCATTTTCATATTTAATTTATGGATCATTTAGTAAGTTTGAACTGGGTTAATATGCATCCCCAAACAGCTCTCCAGCAGAGGTTTGTGTGTCCAGATCTTTAAAATGTATCCATACATCGGTAATGAGTTAAAATTCTTTTTCAGCACGTTTTATCTTACTGTCATCTTTAACTCCCAGCGGAATGCAACATGCTAGCAATTTTTCAGTGTCTGATGATCACCAGTCTGGTCTTAAAAAATATGCCACATCCAAAATTTAGGATTATAGTTCAGTAAAAGAGCATATTATATCTGAGGCAAAATTGGATCCCTCTGAGCAAATTGGTTTAATTTAAAGACTGCCTCACATAATGTTTGCCTACTATCTTATGTCAATGTCTTCCTGCTACCTTATAATTCTCTAAAATTGGCTGTTAATCTTTTCCTTAGTCCCTAGCATAACCTGACAAGCCCTTCCTGCTGGATCAATCTTGAAGCCCAGACCTAAGCCTGCTGACAGAATGAACACATATCGAATGTTTTCCACTTTGGCTTCCAATGTTCTATTCAAGACTAGGCTATGGAAGAAAAAGGATGATGGAGAGAAATCAAAATTGTTTATGAAGAAAAATGGATGTCTTAAAAAACAAAGCTGGCAAGGGGTGGCTTGAGAACTTGGGCAGTTTCATTGGCCCTGAATCAAAGTAGGCTAATAAAGCATCCCTAGATGCATTGGCTTCAATGAGAGATATTTGTCATGAGGCCCTGACAGCCATTTCAGGATAAATATATGGCAGTCTGCAGATATCTATGGAGATTCTCAGTCCTCCAGGTCATGGTTGTCCCAAAGGGGCTTTTCTCAAGAGGCAACTGGACTCTCTGTTTTTTTCTTTGAAGATGTTTTACTTCTCACCCAAAAAGCTTCTTCAGCTCTGATTGGATGGTAACTGAATCCTTCCCTTCCCCACCATCCAGTCAGAGCTGAAGAAGCTTCTTGATTGAGAAGAAGCAGCAAGGAAAAACCAGAAAATCCAATTGCCTCTTGAAAAAGCACCTTTGGGACAGTCTACAAATACTGTTAAAAATGGTTTCCAGCATTCTAAAGTCTGGATCAAACAGTATAGAGGTGAATGTCATGGATTAAGAGCAGGAAGAAGTTCAGTTCCAACCTTAGCCATGGAAACTCTCTGGGTGACTATGGGTCAATCAGCCCAACCTCCTTCACAAGATTGTTGTGCTGATAAAAATGGAAGGAGAGAGCATTCAGTATGCCACTTGGAGTTTCTGAACAAAAGATGGGATATAAAACTAACAAATAATGAAATTACAAACCCTTGGGAATAACTTCAAAAGATGGTTTTCCTCCTTATGAGAACCCACAGGTGGCATTGATGCAGGTACAGGATTAGGATAAAGAAGATCCAGGTTCAAGTCTTCTTCAGTTGGGAAAATTTTCAGGGTGAATTTGGGATAGAGGGGGGAGGAAGGGAGAGATGGAAAGAAGGAAGGGAAGGAGAAAGGGAGAGGAAGAAGAGGTGAGAAGGGGGAAGGAGGAAGAGGATGAGAAATCAGAAGAAAGAGAGGAGAGGGAGGGAGGAGGAAGAAAGGAAGGAAATAAATCTTACTGCACTTTCTGTGATTTTGATTCTAAATGCAAAACTGTTTTACATTCATCATTATTCCTTGCTCTTTCAACTTATCATTTTGAATCTTTGCAGCCTTCTTGATTTTCTTTGTTATAAAGTAATCTATCTCCATACAATCTCCCAATTCCCCTCCCACACATAACTCTATAAAGGGAGGGGAATATTTCTGCCTCTTCCCTTTAAGAATCTTTTTCACAAAAGCATAACTATTTTTTCATCTTGGCATGCTGTTGAGGGTTTAGGATCATCCCTATCACTCTGTGATATTTCCTACCATTTGGCCCGAAAACCTTAGAGAAAGTGCGTCTTTTAGGGGGAAATGTAGCTGGGAGGGGTTCTTTTTCACAGAATGTGTGAAACCTTTCACACACATACAAAACAAACAAACAAACAAACAAACAAACAAACAAACCCTAGGAACTTCAATATTTCTTGCACATTTCTTCCAATCATGCCAATAAATTAAACAATCAGCAGTTTCTCTTTATTTATTTATTTTTAAACACAGCATCAAAAGCTGCTTAGAACAAAGTTACTTAAACCCTTTGCCTAACATTTTCCATTCTCAATCCCCTCCTGGAGCACTAGCATTTTGACAAACATGTCCTTCTTTGAACTAAACAAGTAACTGCAGTAACAGATGGACATTTCCAGATCATTACATCCAAGTTCATAGCAAATCTTGTGCTTTTGCACTGTTTTAGTATTGATAAGAAATGCCCAAACATCTTTCATTTATATTTATAGACAAGTCAAGAAACTTTATGGAATCAATGACTGCTCCATAAAACATGTTGCATAAAGGAGCTAACATTAGTCAGCCAAATAGATAACTGATCAATTGAACTGCTGTGCATCTAACATATTGCTTGACAAAATTGAGCCATACTTAAGAATATGGAACAATTTGAATTTAATAGTAAAAGATTTAGATAAAACTAATCAGAGTAAATCAGGATATTTAATTAAGTATGTGAGTTCAGAGATCAAGACAAGTTTGGCTCAAAATGAACCTGTCAGATCCATGTATCTGCCATTCTTCAATGGAAGAAGAAGGGGAGGAGTTGGTACAAGTAATCTTTTTTTATGTAACTTGAATATATTAAATCTTATATTGAATCTGTATAACTTGCACATGATATACAACTGGAGGACTGGAGCCAAATGGCTCGAAACTTGTCACCTCTTGGAGAGATAGCAAGAGGAGAAGGGACCATAAAAATTCCAGCTCTGGGGAAATAATCCCTGGGAAACTCTTTTTAAGATATGTTCCCAGAAAAGGGGAAGGGGGAATTAACATATTGGTTCTTTGTTTGACAAAATCCACATCTAAATAAGGGGAGGGGTTCTAACTTCCTTTATCTGTTATTGTGTACCTGGAAGCATCTTAGATTCTGCTTTGACTAGTGCTGGAATCATTTCCTTTCAATAAAATTCCTTTTGAAGTGCCTAGTTTTCAGAAGTTCATTCTTTTTCAGTTGAAGGGGAAAAAGTCCATTGCTTACAGAACCCTTTGACTTTTATCTGTTAGCGACTGTTCGAAGTTACGGTGGTGCTGAAAAAAATGACTTACAACCAATCCTCAAACCTATGACTGTATCAAATGTCCCTGTGGTCACATGATCAGCAGTTAGGCACTAAGCAAATGTCATGTATTTATGATGATCACAGGTTCACCATTGCCCAGCTGGTTCCAGATCAGCAAAACCAATGAAGGAAGCAGGATTTGCTTAACTTAACAACCATGGAAAAAAGGTCATTAGATTGTGGTTAGATTAGATTAGGTTGTGACTCAGTTAACAACAGCCACCTCACTTAGCAACAGTAGTTCTGAGGACTATCTGTAATAATAATAATAAACTCACTAGTTTCAATGGTTTCTTTACCAAATGGGCAATATTTTGGCTACAGGATTGGGGCCACAAAACCTTTGAGGGTCATTGGATAGCCTAGTATTTTTGTGGCCCATACATTCCTAATTTCTAGTTATTTCAAACAATCAATCAGAATAGAGCTGGAGGGAACCTTGGAGGTCTTCTAGTCCAGCCTCCTGAACAAGCAGTTGTCCAGTGACTGTCCAATCTCTTCTTAAAAACTTCCAGTGATGAAGCACCCACAACTTCTGAAGGCAACCTGTTCTACTGGTTAATTGTCCCCACTGTTAGGAAGTTTCTCCTTAATTCCAGGTTGCTTCCTTTCTTGATTAGTTTCCATCCATTGTTTCTTGTTTTGCCTTCTGGTGTTTTGGAAACTACGTTTCTTTGTGGCAGCCCCTCAAATACTGGAATACTGCTATCATGTCTCCCTGGTCCTTCTTTTTTCTAGACTGGCCAAACCCAAAACCTGCAGCTGTTCTCCATATGTTTTAGTCTCAGGTTCTTTAATAATCTTAGTTGCTCTTCTTTGCACTTTTTCCAAAGTCTCAACATCTTTTTTGGAATCTATTTACAAAAATGTTTTGTAATTTCGAATGTATCTATTTAGTATACAGGCAGTCCTTAAGGCCCTGTCACACTGCCCAACGGATGCAAAACGGATACAACGGACGAGCAAAATGTTCCA
>BHFT01010637.1:0-41884 GCA_004320025.1 Laticauda laticaudata
CTGGCAGCAGATGCCACAGGCTTCCTCTTCTTCCCCATGGTTGTTGGCTGGCTGGCTGGCTGGCTGGAGTTGTGTCTAGCAGCAGGTCTTTCCTCTGAATGGTGACCTGCTTGCGAGCTGCTTCCATTTATATGTGTGGGGCTGACGCAATGCATCCTTCTGGCACGTGCAGTGAACACTGTGAATCCGCTAGGCATCCGCTAGGCTTCTGTGATGTATCCGCTGTATCCGCTCGGCATCCGCTCGGCATCCGCTCGGCATCCGCTCTCTCCGTTGCGCATCCACTTCGCTGTGCTCCCCCGGAAGCCCCGTGATGTGCCATCCGCTCCCATCCGCTTCCATTCGCTAGACTTCTGTGGAGCATCCATTTTACATCCCCTCTCCGTCCTCCCCCCTTCTGTTCCTTTCTGTTGTTGTCTGCTCTGCTTATGCAAATTTGGGGCACTTTTGAGAGCGGATAACAATGGATGGAACATTTTCTCATGTGCTGTGTCCTTTTTACAGACGTTTTGCATCCATCAGCCAATGTGATAGGCCCTTTAGTCTTTGTTTTTTACAACAGAAAGTCCACACTTTTCTTAGAGAGGCTGTTTTCCCTGAATTCCTGGTATGATATTGTGACATTTGTACCATTGTAGAATCACTAGGGGAAAAGACGCTGCTCACACAATAGCTGTAGTTGAGAGGAAGAGGAAGCACAAGAAAGCACATGTACACATGTTGTACTCTGACAGTAAAGGTAATAATAATAAGTTGTGATTGGGGGCAATTGAGGAGTTCCTCAAAAAAGAAGAGATGAGAAATTTGAACAATAAAAGAGGAGATTCAAAGCAGAGTCTGGACAAAGTAGAAGTACAGATGGTTTAAGATGGATACAACTACATTTAGTGACATTTTCATAGCTTTGCTTTGAAAGGGTATAGGATGATGGGCACTGAAAGAGAATAGGATGATTGGCATATGATTAATCTGCTAGTCTTTGACCAACTAAGACTTCATTTTGAAGAAAGATATGATTTTACCACGAGAAATTTCAACTGTCAGACCAATTTATATCATTTGCATAATATTTAGTGAGAAAATAAAGTTTAATTCAGCTTTTAACATGAATTGTGAGAATTAGAAAAGAAAGTGGTTTTGTGTATGTAGTTGGACAATAAAATCACAGTCTTTGGTTATCTTGGTTTTGGAGATAACATTTATTGTAAAACCAATTTTGGATGGAGAAAATCAGATAATCACTTATTAAAAATGATGATGATCTATTCAATTATTAATGACTTCTCATTTTCACATTTCTGATGGTTATTCTTTCCAGATAATCCTACAAAATGCATATCTAGGCTGATACATAATATATCCATAAAGGTATACCATAAATTGAGCCTGTTTTATAAAATATTTATCAGATATATTCTGAATTGTCCTGAATATTTTAAAATATATCTTTTTTTAAGAAGGCAACCTTTTAAAAAAATTACTAAGGTGGTATTTCCTATTTAAGAACATCCAAATCTCTGTTTTCCTTTTTTAGAATAACTGTTAACTGAAGACAATAAAACATCTGCTCTCTATTTTCTCAGCTATTTAGAATATTTATGTATCTTATTAAGAAAAGTCTGACTCCTAACATTTAATGAAAAATCTGAAATTGCTTCATCTCCATAAATGATCCAAAAATGCAGAAGGAAAAAAGTTAACACACACTTAAAATTAGGGATTCATATACACATACACACCAGTGGTGGTATTCAGCAGGTTCTGACCAGACCTGGAGAACTGGCAGCGGAAATTTTGAGTAGTTCGGAAGACTGGTAAATATCACCTATGACTGGCACTGCCCTCATCTATTTTCTGCCTCCCAAGTCCCAGCTGATTGGCTGGGTCTTTTTTTGTTGCCCTGTACAGGAGAACGGAGCTGGAAAGCAGGTTAGTGGGGTGGGGAGGGAGTGGGATTTTGCAGTAACCTTCCCTTGGAGTGGGGTGGAAATGGAGATTGTACAGTATCCTTCCCCTCCACGTCCACCAAGCCACGCCCATAGAACCAGTAGTAAAATTTTTTTTGAATCTCATCACTGATACACACAGACACAGACATAGACACAGATGGAGAGAGGAAGGGAGGGAGGGAGGGAGAGAGAGAGAGAAAGATTATATATACTGTGTAAGTTTGTGGATACGTATTTTTTTTTTCTTAAGTTTTCATGGGTATTTATATGTATGGTATTCAACTTTGTTCGGGTATTTTCCCACGTCATTATAGTTGTGCTTTTAAAGTTGTAGCAACATTCGGCAGAACTCATCTGCCATTATCAGGCTCTGTATAAATCAACTGTTGAAGTCAGAACTTTCACAGCCGTTCTGTTCCTTGTTTTAAATTTGGTGCTAGCCTAATGCTGTGCCAGAATGGTTTTTCTCATCTATGTTGAGATCTTGGTCCGTGTTTTTATTGCTGGATTTGCTGTGTTCTGCTTGATTGGTGTTTCTCCATATCTTCTGTCTCTTTTGTAGCTTTTTTTTGTTCTTATGGCTGCAAACATCGTGTTCCTGTATTGGAAGCTTTAGTGTGGCTGGGCTCTGAGTAAATGGACAGCTATGCATTTATTAGGAAGCTAGTCAATCTGTGCCTGGTGGGGGTGTGTTTGAGCTGGAGGATCAGGGGAGTCTGTTTGTGCGGCAATGTTGGCCTGGCTTGTGGGTTGGATATTTTTTTTGTTTGAGTAGTGCAGGCTTCCAGATATTGACAGTCTGTGGAATCAATCTCTTCTTATTCATCGCTTCAGGTCTTTTTCAATCTCTATGGTTCTCTGATAATCTCTGTACAGGGGTTTCATAAGTGGCTTAGGTTTTTTAGTGCCATTGAAGTCGATGCTATGACCTTGTGGCTTTCAGTGTCGGACTAGGAGAAGTGTGTTCCACTTTTTTACTTGCATTTTGATGTTCATAACAGTGGGTAACTTATTCCTCCTATTGTTGCCAATGTCATGTGCCAGGGCATAGCACAGGGTACTTCATAATATGCCCTTGGTTTTCTCAGGGTCAATTCTATTTTTTTTGAGTTCTTAGATGGCCTGCTATTTGTTCAGTCTGTTTTGAAAGGCATATTGATGTGATGACCTCGTAAGTATCTTACATGATGATTGTCTACGTAGTACCAGTCTATGGTAAGGGCAGGACAGCTGTCCAAATTAGCTGTCATCTTCTAGGTCTCTGCTATGCTCAGTGTGTTTTGATGGATCAGCGCCTGAATTTTTGTTTTTTGTAGAAGCCGTTGGGTCACTATTTAATAAGTGTGAATAGTTAACAGTCACTTTATGTGTGGTCTTCTCTGCCAGGCGTTTGTTCATGGCAATTAGTGTTTTGGCCAAGTTCAGCACTGGATTCTTTTGCTTGGCAGGTAGGTTTTTAAGAATGGTATGTTGATTAAATAATTAATTGGGAGCAATTATGGGTAATCAATATAGCCAAATATCCACACCAATCAATCAAGTAGTTAATCTCTCTAGTCAATAAGTCTTAAGCAACAATCAGCCTAATCAATTAATTACACTAATCGCTAATCATAATTACACTGAATCATTAAATCACACTGTTCAATTAAATCCACTAATCATGATTTACTAATTAATTAAAATTAAACATGAATCTTGATCTTTTAAACTAATCAGTAAATCATAATACTATAGGCACTAACACTCTAATCACACAAATAATAAAACAAAATCAATTAAGACCATTGATATAATTATTTATAGAAATTGATTATCTAATCATTGGTAATTGAGTAAAAGTTGTAAGTTTTGAGTAATGAATTTAAGTCAGTGTTTGAATTAAAGTAATGAGTAATTGAAGAATCTCAAGGAAAGGGTTAAATTGTTTACAGCAGCTGTGATTACTGTGGGAAGGAATTTATGACTATTATGTGCTGATGCTATTACTCTGTAAACAATAGGCTGTAATAAATGTTCAAGCTCGCTGAATTTTGAAGAAGAGAAATATTCGCTGAATTAAAAACACTTTAACTACATCAATATTCCTGAATAAGATGTTTCCAATACTTTCCCTAAAGTTCTTCAAGATGAATAGTAAGTAAAAATAAGTCCAGAAATTTGGTTAACCATCCAATCTGTCCTTTAACTTTAAGTTACTTCTAGTTGCAATATCTTTTTTTTTTTAACTAAATCTGACAGTCCACTCCAATTGTAATCGCCAGCTTTTTTCCTCCTTTGAAATCCCACTTCAAGGAAAATTCTAACGCAGAAATTGATGATTCTTACAAGACTAAGCATCTGTTACAGAGATCTTCCTTTCTTTTTTCACTTCTTCTCAGCTGCCTTCCTGGCTTCTATTTAGCATCGGCAGTTCCGCATTTTTAGTTCAGATGGAAAAGGGTTTTCTTCAGGTCAGTCAAAACTCCTCCCCTCTCCTGAGACCACAAATGCATTCCTCTGCCTTTACCACCTGTCCAGATATTTCAGCTCCGAAGATTCTCAGGCTTTTCTCTCCCATCCTTGTTCCTCCCTGCTGGCTGTCCGATGTGGCTCTAGGAAACTGTGGGAGGATATTGGAATGAAAGCAGTTGTCCTGGCATCGAAAGATACTTCCTATCACTGTTGAGAGATTTAAATAAGATATGTGTTGCGCTCTGCTGGCTCCAAGTGATCCAGTTCAAAGAGTCCACCAGTGTGGTTAATAGGGCTTGAATGGAAAGAGCTTCAACTCTCTGGGGATAGGAGAGGAGGGCTCTGGGATCAGTTACAGGAGATCCTGCCCAGCATTAACTAGGGCTCCACAGCTTCAGAATCTAGCGTTTTGTGCTGTTTTTGGGCTCTGGTTCACTCAGGTTATGTGCAGGCCTCACTTTAAGAGGTGAAGCATGGTGTGGATATAGGGAGATAGGCTCCCAGAGCAAAGAGCCTCACCCTCCTAGTTGGACACCGCCATTTCAAAAAACTTCTAACTCGTCTTATCGCCCTCAGCCAATATTGCAATTTTAAACAATTGTTATCAAGGAAGAATGGCAAGCAGTATAAAGGAGGTTAGCAAAGATGCTGACAAAAAAACTCAATACATCTCATTCTGTTTTCCTAAGTGCTATATAATCCCTCCTTGACAACTGCAAGCTATCCATAAATAGTGCTATTATTTATCTAATTTATCTTCGGATTATCTTTGCATAGGAGAACTGTGAGTCCTAAACAGGCTGTGTTGGGCTAGAAATAAGCTTAAGTATTTGTAATTACTACACTACATTGGCTCTCATGTATATTTGATAAAAGTTAATAAACATATTGGTGTGAACAGTTTCCTTAACTATCCAATCTAGCAATAGTATTTTAATTGAATTCAAGCCTTACTGATCCCTAACAGAGAATAGTATCAGCCAGACATAAAGATTAGTACATATTAAATACGTGCTTGGTAAACCCCATGTCACACTGCACCAATGCATGACAAGAGGATGTAAAACAGAGAAAGAAACACGCCATCCGGTTGGTCAATGCGATGCAAGCGTTCTGTACTCATTGCCATACCGTTTCATCCTCGTCTATACGTGCCAGCATCCTCTACTGAAGATTTCATTCGCTTCAAAGAAAGTTTGAGCGCACAAAACTTTTTGAGTGGTAAAGTTCCCAATGCGTCCATTATACATCCGCTAGGCCAAACGAGAACATCCGTTATATTCCGCATCAACTGTACTGTCCGCTATATCCGCTAGGACATCCGCTGTGCACCGCGCAAGTCACATCCGCTCTAGTGGAAAACGGACACAGGGAGGAAACGAAACGGACGTGGAATGGACCACGCAGCATTATAGCATGGACGTAAACATGGATAAAATGGATGCAGCTCGCATAGAAACATTAAAAATGGAAAAAAAAGTTCGTAAATAGGGGACGTATCTGGATATTAGGATGTCTGCAGGATGTCAGAGGAAGCAGAAGGACACCATAGCAAAAACCTATATTTCCTATAAAAAGGGGGAGAAAACACCTGATCTCACTTAGTCCAGCAGTCCTGCAGTGCAGACCTCTTCACCTTGCTCTTGCGCTTGCTCTTCCACAGCATCCAGTCATCTCCACCATGGATTCGAGCAACTCCTTTTGGTAAGCTTGCCATCATCTATGCAACAGTGCGAAGTCCTCACAGGCTTCTTTCACCTGTTCTATGGAAGAAAAGGAGGGATCCAAGAAGTGTCTGGTCCAAAGATGGATCGCGAGAAAGAAGCCCGAGTACGGACTGTGTAACAATCTGGATGGGAAGCGGAAGGAACGAAGACCCTCGTGCTTCCATGAACTGTCATGAGGATGCTCGCAGCCCATGTTTGATGAAGTTGTGGAGCGGCTGAGAACCCAGGTTGACCAAGGGCAAACACCAACTTCCGCACAGTCTGGACCCTGGGAATCAAGTGGCACTGATCTGCACCACCTGGAACCGGGAACCAAACGTACAGGAGCAAGCATACGGCTGGAGGGTGCCACAACAGTACACCATCGGGCATTGTGTTCAGAGAAGTGGTGCAGGCCATCAAGTCGAAGAATACCTCGAGGAACTCCTCCAGGCCCCCTCCACTGAAGCAAGGCGGAGAAAATTGGCAGAGCAGTGGTACAGAAGGGGATCTTCCCCACACCATTGGAAACAACAAGATGGGATAACATTGGCCTGCAACAGCTCCAGCCCCTCAGGGCCACTTATTCAACTACAAGGCTTTTTCAGCATCATCCTCTTCGCCAGTTGATTTGCTGACTACAAATTCATGTACCATCGATAACTTCAGGCAACGTCAGCTTCTGATGCCCAGGTATACACACACAGTGACCCTCAAGGTGGCTGGAACGAAAAACATCATCAGGGCTTACCCAGATCCAGACCCTGTCCAACGATCACAAAATGTGCCCACTTCATCATGGGGGATAACGCCCTCTCCTCAGAACCTACTCATAAGCCTACAGCTTCCAGATGCCTCCCTGTGAAGAGAGGATGTTCAAACTGACAGTATCTCAGCAAGGACGGGTGGGGAGATGCCTTTGCATCTGGCCAACAGGTCCAGTACTTCCATCACCCATGCAGCATCGCCCACAGAACAGTGAGGACATCGTGAAAGCTTGCTGCATCTGCACAATCTCATGCGCACCCGCTACCCAATTGGTTGCATGAACAGGCTCGTGGAGCTCCAAAAGGGAATGGGGACTGGAAGCTGGTTAAATGGAGGAAGGACAACCTGAATAGACACTGTGGAATGCAAAGGCCCCCAACAGAGCTTCGACGGAAGGGAGAAGCAGCGAAACCTCCTGAAGACGACCGTGCAACTCGCCAAGCGGGAGCAGTGGAGTGGCAAGAAATCAGAGGTAAGATGCTTAATGGATGCTTCCCTTCAGCCTGTCTCATCACACGATGATGATTGTGCCATGTAGTTGAGTGCCCTGAACAATGAAACAGGGCATTTAATAAAGAGTTGTGTTTATGCTGAAGATGTTGTGATTCAATGATTAATTGTTATTGAAAAAAAGGGCCATGAGTGTGGCACCTGGGAGGGTGGACCATAGAGTCCAACTAGTGCTGCACTGAGAGGCTTACTATCCCATCAGCTATTACCCATCATCACAGGTTAAGCCTCCGCGTCTCCTAATTCACCACAGCTATTACCCATCCCCACAGGTATCCCTCGCCCATTCTACTGCTATCTGCTATACCATTACCTTCCGATGCCACTACATGCCATCCCTGCATGCCTCACGCAACAGATGCAAAGTTAATCATTTTTAAAAAGTTTCCACCAAAGACTTTAATTGTATCTTAAACGAATCTGAACCACATGTTGTGAAGTCAAAAAGATAACTTTATTAATAACAAACTGTAAAAAGCAAAGACTGACCTAAGTAAGTGTCCAAGCAAGAGATAAAGTCAACAGGTGAGCAACCCAGTCTTCTGGCACTCTTCTCAAGTCACGTCTGAGGCATGCCCGTAGTCTCAGGGGTGAAGTGTCCCAGGTCTGTGGAAGGCTGGCAGTGCGCTGGAAATGCTGTGTCCTGAGGCTGCCATTGGTGTCTGGCGCCGAGAGGCATAGACAGGGGAATCGGTGTGTGGAAGATAGCTCTCGTAGAGAGCTGCTTCAGTCCTGTGACTGGTGAGAGCCCCTTCTCCATGACATGGGGTGTCAGTCCCAATACCGATGAACAGAGTTCTGAGTAGCCATGGGCTTGGCCATGTGGGGTGAGGAGAGGAGGTAGTGTAGTGGGCTGGCCTGGTCTCTCAGGTGGAGGTGATTGCGTGGGTGCCTATCTTGTGGAGTAAGGTGGCAATCTGGTGCATCCAGTGGCATCTGTGGCATCGTGGCATCTGTGGCATCAGTGGCATCGGTGGCATGCGGTGCACCGTGTGGCATGCAATGAACCTGTGCCTGGCTGGGAAGGGCCTGCCTTGTGCTTGTGCAACTCTGTAGCCGAAGGCCTTGGAAGGTGAGGGCTGTGAACAGCTTGGATAGGGCTGTGGATATCACCTGGGGATGGAGGACAGACCTGGACTGCGGTCGGAGCAAGGTTCACTGGCCTGGAGGGTGGTGCACGAAATCCTGGATTCTCCTCCTTGACACCTGGTGATGCTCGACCACTTCCATCGAGGGTCTGGTTGATGTTAGGCTGAGGAAGGGCTTCTGTTGCCTGGATGGTATGTCGAGTGTACCAGCTGAGAGAGGAGATCTGATGCTGCTTTTGATGGTGTCCCTGATCTCAGCTAGCGACAATGTGGCTCTGTCCTCGGATGCTTTTCTTCTGCCTCTTTCTGTGGAGGTGGAGCTGGGTGTGGGTGTGGGTTGGTCCCTCTGGTGGCAGTGGTCCTCCCTTGCCCACTGCGTGCAGGGGGTCTCTCATGCGCTCCGCCACGAGGAGATGCCAGCTGACGTGGTGGGGGGTCTCCGCGTGGGCGCGTCCAACAGATACCTTGCCTGGACACGGGAACTGACATCTTTGGTCAGAAGAGGATCTGGCTCTCATGTGGTGCTGCTAGAGTGGGGGTAGACAGAGGGGTCTGCCTTCCTCGCGTGGCGGACCTCACCTCCAAGAAGCTGCACTTGGCCATGCATGTAGGTTCCTGTCGGTGAGACTTGCATCCGTCTCTGGCTGGCTTCAGACTTCTTGAGGTGCAGCTTCCCGTCCAGGTGTGGCATGTGCTTTCCAACCACCGAGAGTGACCTCCGAGTGTAGCCCAGGCTCTCCGCCTTTCTCTCTCCAAGACGCCTGCGTTCCTCCTGGTGTATCGATAGATGCCTGTGTCCCTTCTGCCATAGGTACTCGGTCTCCCACTTCCTCAGCCATTCGAGCACTGTCATTCCTCATGTTCCCTCTTCGATGGAGTATCTGTCCTCTCTCCTCTATCTCGCGTAGCTCGCTTCCCTCCTCCTGGCAGGGCCTCTGGGCCCTCATAGTAGGCTTTGATGTTTCTAGGGGCTGCTCCACACACCACCTACTCACCACTCAGCAGCAACAGCACCAGCAGCTATCCAGCAGGATCTAGCAGCACCAAGGAGTCACAAGCAGCACTAGCCAGGTGGACCAGGAACCAGACACCAGCATGAGTTAGCACCAGCAGAAGCCTGCATGCACACTCAGTCAGAGTGCAGTTCCAAGTCAGCAGAAGCCCGCAGCCAAGCAGAGTCAGGGCCAGGGGTGGGCATGGTGGCCCTGTCCTTCTTGCCAGGGCTGGCTTAGGAGTAGGCATCCACCCGCTTCCTTCTGTCTTTCCTCCATTCGTCGGTTTTTTTGGTTGATGTTGGCATGCTAGTTGGTGTCGGGCAGCGGTCTTCCTTGAATGGTTGACCTGCTGTTGTGCTGCCATCCTTATATCCAGCAGGGCTGACGCAATGCATCTCCCCAATGCACTAGTGAATGCTTCCATCCCTAGGCATCCACCCGAGGCATCGCTAGGCTCCGTTGATGCATCCCTAGGCAAATCCGCTCTGCATACTGCTGTGCTCCCCCGGAAGCCCTGCGGATGTGTCATCCGCTTCCATCCACTTTCATCCACTAGGCTTCCATGGAGCATTCGCTTAACATCCTTGCTACGTCCTCTCCCCGTCCGTTCCTTTCCGTTGTTGTCCGCTCTGTTTATGCAAATTTGTGGCACTTTTGAGAGCGGATAAGAACGGATGGAACATTTTCTCATCCGCTGTGTCCTTTTTACATACGTTTTGCATCCATCGCCGATGTGACCTGGCCTTAAGTCCATACTTGGAATACTGCATCTAGTTTTTGTCACCACAATATAACATTTTTTGACACTCTAGAAAAGGTCCAGAGAAGAGCAACAAAGATAATTGAGGACTGGAGGCTAAAACATATGATGAACAGTTGCAGGAACTGGGCATGTCTAGTCTAATGAAGAGAAGGACTAGCAGTGATAATGTTTGAGGGGTTGACATAGAGAGTAGGAGGTCTGCTTATTCCCCAAAGCATCTGAGAGCAGAACAAAAAGTAAAGGATTGAAACTGCAATAACCAAGGAGGAATCCAACCGAGAACGAAGAAGAAATTTTCTGACAGAACAATTAACCAATGGAACAGCTTGCCTCAAGAAGTTGAGGGTGCTCCATCACGGAAGGTTTTTAAGAAGATATTGGACACATATTTGTCTGAAATGCATAGGGTCTTCTGCTTGAAGAGGGGATTTGACTAGAAGACCACCAAGGTCTTTTCCAACTCTGTTATTTTGTGTCTATTCATCTTTAAAAGATACATAGAATCTAACAGAATAAGAATAAAAGAATGCAGAATGCCGAAGATGGCAGAATCTGGCATACACTGTTTTTGATAGACTGCATCTAATATGATTCTGTAGTACCTGGCAGCAAACTTGAATCATGCTAGAAATATCTTCGCTGCCTTGCCCACCCATTGATAAGGTCTTTGTTTTTATAAAACAGTGTTTTAGTATTTACAAAACAGAATTTACATAACATTGTTTCTGTCAAACCCCCTGTGTCTTTTCTTTGATTTTATTATTAACCGTTTTTTTTTCTTTCCTGGTATTTAAAAAGAGCCATTTCAACAAGTTAGAAAGTTAATGATATGCATTTCCATCTAAAGACTGAAAATATATATCATTCAGCTAAAGACTGGGAATGTTTAATACTATCTTCCTAAAAAAAAATGTGGTGTGCCAGAGGTGGTATTCAGCAGGTTTTGATCAGTTCTGGAGAATGGGTAGTGGAAATTTTGAATAGTTCAGAGAACCAGAAAATACCACCTGTGACTGGAGATTTTACAGTATCTTTCCCCTGCCATGCCCACCAAGCCAGGCCCACAGGTAGTAAAAACCAAGCCACACCCACAGGTAGTAAAAAACATTGAATCCCACCACTGGTGGTGCCCCTTTCCAAGTAAGCCAAGGAAACCAGCTAGAGGAAAGCAAACAAGATGAGAAAATGCAGCTAAATAAATGAAAATGGGAACCATTTCCTAAGGCTTGAGAAAGACAAATGGCAAACTAATTTTATTTGTTAAGTGGTTTTTCTTTCTTTCTAAGACCATTGACAAGCCAGGAATCTCACATGATTCTTCTAAGCAGTAGTAATTATAAGGCCAACGTAGCTTAATTAGCTTCTTGTTGCTGAACAACTTGCCATTATGTCTGAGTTGGCGATCCATAAGATCTGGTCTAGGAACCTAGACTGAGGCACCAGATTGGTGTTCTTTTTGTAGACATCAGGAAATTGCATTGAAAATGGCAGTCGTTCTTTCTACACAGCAGGCTAGGCTGAAGGGCTCTCAGTTTAATAACAATAATGCATTGAGATACATATTTTTGACCACAATCAGAGCCTGGAGAAGAGAATTTTGAAATTTCTCTTGCAAGCTAGAATGAGCTAGCATTTGGACCATGAAAATTGCTACCACATGGCTTGGTGATGGTTTTCAATCTGTGTGGCTTTAAAGGGGATTGGGCATGATCATAGAAGATACTTCAGAATGACTTTCATAGAAGCACTGAAGAAAATTCTAGACTTTACAGAAGGACGGTCTAACAATCCTTCTACCTCTAGTGCCCAATATCTTTCTTCCTGATATGTTTTCCCCTGCATCAAATTTATGTTGCAAATGTGTAAAATATGAAGAGTAACTTTTATCATGCCTGGTGAACTTCCAAAAAAGCCCAGAAAATGTTGGGTTCAAATACATTCAGTAATACAAAGAATTTGAAACACCAAATATTCAACTGAAACCAAGGGTTTCTTTGGGGGGTTAATGGACAAATAATTAGAAAGGCCTTATGGATGATTGTTTTTGTATATGGTTATAACAGTGAGATTATTATATGCACAAAGAAGGAAAAATTGAAATACCTACAATGGAGGACTGGTTTTGATAAAGATGACAGAATTAGCAGAGATAGTAAAACAGACCTGTTTAATCAGTAACTACATTTTTTAGTGACTGGAAATCCTTTATGAATTTTTTTGCTGAAAAGGGACAAGTAGGTTCTTATGATTTATGAGTCTGGTGATTAGAAAGGTAGATTATGGAAAGAAGAGAGACATAAAGGTATCTTAGAGAGAGAGGATAAGATTCAAACACATTTGTAACTGCTGCAAAGAAGACCCAAATTCATTCCTTTCCTTTCCTTTTTTTCTATTACTTTTTTCTTTCATTTCTTCTTTTTTCACTTTCCTTTTCCATATTTACTTATTTTCTTTTCCTTTTAAACGTTTTGCTTCTAAAAATTTTTTTTTAACGACACCAGCCACAAATCAGGAGACTGTGACTTCTAATTCTGTATTAGTCATGAAAAACTGAGTTTTATGAGTTTTAATCCTGCATCAGGTAAAAAAACCTTGGGCCAATCATTCTCTTTTAGCCCAACCTACCTTACAGGACTGTTGTGGTGAAATAGGAAGGAGAAGGAGTACCAGGTATGTTCATTGCCCTGAGTTATTTATAACAGAAGTCTCCAACCTTGGTAACTTGAAGACTTGTGGACTTCAAAGTCCACAAGTCTTAAAGTTGCCAAGGTTGGAGAACCTTCATAAAAAAATTAAAAATGAAGGCAGGATACAAAAAACTTCCCAACAACAGCAAAAAAGAAAGATAATTTTATGATTAAATGGAGGTATCTTGGTTTTATTTAGTGTTCTATCCTTATAAACAAAAGAAGATGTGACAAGAAAAACAAAAAAGATTAAGTACACGATAAGGCACTAAATCAAAATCAAATAAATAATGTATAATAAAACAGATATTTATGCTAAATGGGGTTGAAGAAAGCAGTAGGTGGGCTTAGATCCTTTTTTCCAATATTCTTCCCTTCCTGTCAGTTCTCTACTAATCTAACTTTCTCCTTCTGACATCTGAGTTAAATGTGCCTGTATCTCAACCTCATTCGGTAGGCTAGAATATTCTTTTTCCTTGCTAGTTTTTGCTAGCAATCCGGACAGATCTATGTGCAGATGGCTTTTGAAATTAGACTGGGAGGGGGATAACAACATTACAGCAAGGACTAAATGACCCCCTGGGCCATGGGCTGTCCTCTTCAGCAGTCAAAGGGCATGCTTTTGTAGATGGAAGAAGACAGGAATTATGAGGACGGATTGGGGACCACTGAAATGTGAAGATGGCTCTAGGAATTTATATGGAATATTGATTTACTTATTTATTTATTGTATTTATTTCCCACCACAATCATTTTAACCGTCAGCATCTTCCATGATAGATGAATGAATATGCAGAAAGCTAAAATACAGTGACTACAGAACTAGGCTAGCAAAGATGAATGGCTCAGCAAAGCTCTGAAAAGATGAGAGCTGCCGACATCAGCAAAAGTGAACATCAATTTCACAATTACTTACTTGGAATGCTGGCTGTGGCCTGAAAGCCACAGTGCTTTCTTTAAAGCTCTCCAAAAATTGCCACTGAATTATAATTTTTACTGTGACAAAAGGGCAAAATCACTCCATGCATGGAGTGTAATTATATATATTTTAATATTTAATGAGGGCACTATAATTCTAATTACATTAAGTGTAAATTAAACCAAAATTAGCACTTGTGTTGGCTCTGCTATATGCTATTGAATTATTTATTAAATGTATATGTTGCCTATTTCATTATCCAAAGCAACTCTGGGCAGTTTACAATACAATAAAACATAAATATATATAAAAAAATTAAAATTACAAAAGTTAAACAAAGACATCTATCCATCCGTCCGTCCATCCGCCCATCTGTCCATCCGTCCATCCGTCCATCCATCCATCCATCCGTCCATCCATCCATCTGTCCATCTGTCCATCCATCCATCCATCCATCTGTCCATCCGTCCATTCATCATTTTAGAGTTTTGGAGCCTTTGGATGTCAAAGAAATAGAGCATTTTGAAATGTTAGTTTTGCAATCCCTGAAGCTGAGAGATAGTTCATTACATTAAGAGAAGATGACAGACGGCCTCAAAAAAAAAAAAAAAAAAAAANACGGCCAAAAAAAAAAAAAAAAAAGCACCGACTCAGTCACCTTTAAACTGGAATGAATGCCTTTAATTCCACAATCTGAGATAAATATTGTCTTTATTTTCCTATCTCTAACTATAAAACCTACTTAGCGTGGGTTTCTTTTCAGGTAAGGTTGTGGAAAGTCAGTTATAGAAATCTCTGGGATAATAAGATTATCTAGACTCTGATTGTCTGGTTTCAGGCTCAGGTGGTGGGAAGAAATGCCTTGGTTGCTGTTTTGGATGACTGTGGCAGGAATTGGATCCATGAGTATATATATATTTATCTGCTGGCTCATTCAGTGGCTTTTGATTCTGTTGACTCTGCTATTCTTCTGGGTCACTTCTAAGGGTCAGAACTGGGGTAATCAGTTTGATGAAGATTGAGCCTTTTCCAGTTTATGACTACTTCATTTGTTTGAATGTAGCTATTGAATGAATTCTAAGATAAAATTAATATGCCAATGATAACTATCTATGTATCTCTAACCCAGGCAGTGAAAGTGCTGATGCAGATTCTGGAGACTGTGGCTGTTTGGACTGGGATATGAAGAAATAACTCATGTCAAGCAAGACAGAGTGGATGGTAAGTCTGCTAACTCCAGGGCTGCATCACCTTTGACCCTTGACAACATTGTACTAGCTCTAAAAGAAGAAGTATTCAACCTGGGAAATTTTCTTGGACATATTGTCCCTGCTGAAGGCAGAAAGAAGTTTCTCATCAGAAAGAAGTTCTGAATACAATTCCCCCACTCCCTCTCCCCCTCCCCCTCTCTCTCACCTCTTAAGTATTACTGTAATTTATTTTACATAGGGCTGTTCTTGATGATGCCTCAGAAAAATTGGTTGGTGGAGAATGTACCTGCCCTTTGATAATAGTCCTCATCTACTGATATTACCGAGGCAACAGTAGCTTTCAGTAGTTTACAAGTGCAGATGAAGATGCTGCATAGAACTATAAAACCTGACTTAGTGTGGGTTTGGGTAGCTTTGAGTTTGCCTGTTGAAGATACAATTTGCCTACTTAATATGCACAGATGAAGAGGGCCTGTTGAGAATGAAACACCATCTGTTGTATTTATTACATTGATTGATCATGTTCTAAATATTGCTATATTGTTTTGTATTATTACTATGCATATTGCTTTACATCTCTCAGAGTTGACTGCAATTAAAAAGGTCCAGAAGGTTCATTAATGAATAAATACATATTAAAAATGTTCTGATACATGCATTTTTGCAAGCACTTTACTTTTATATAATGCCTTTAATGCTTATTTTACAAATATATGCCATTTTATGCATAGCTTTTCATAGTCTGTATTTCAATTCCATTTTCATCACAAAATTCTAAGAATGGGAATATCAAGAGATATCTGAATTACATTTTGCATATAAATATAGGAAAAATGAATTTGCTAAGTTGTTATCCACAGGTGAACCCAACAAAATGGTTTTTCATCTCTTTCATTATGTTATATACTTTGCACTTTGTTTCTCATCCATATCATTATCTATTCATTGTTAGATTTATCTAGTTATAGCAGTTGGCTGTGAAAGCTGGATACTGAGGAAAAGTAAGAGAAAGATAGACGTTTCTGAATTATCATTTTGGAGACACTTATTAATAGTATCATGGATTGGGGGTGGGGAAAGCAGTCAGTTCCAGACCAAATGAAAGCAGTTAACTACCTTGAGGCCACAATCAGAAAAAGATTCCATAATTGGGCTTGTAATGGGAGTGGTTGATGGGCTAGAAAAAAAATATGCCTGGCAAAACTGAAGAAGGGAAGGCAGCACATTAGGTAGATGGATGGGAGCAAAGAGATTGGAGGAATGTCATTGGAAGAGCCATGAATTATTTCTGAAGACAGATGAAAATGGCAGTCATTTGTCCACATAGTCACCAGAAGATGACCTGGACTCAGTGACACCACATTAACTGATGGATTTTGATTTTGCCTTCTATGAACTTAAGGGGGAATCTGTAATATTCCCTCCTCCAACTTTATCTTCATAACAAACAGCCTTGAGTGGTACATTTACCTCAGAGACACTGGGTGGTGCAAAATCAGCAAAGCACTATTACTGAGGACTTGAAACAGCTCCCCCTTATCTAAACAACTTAAGCACTACTGCATCCTGGTTTCCATCTAATATACCAATACAGTACACATGACCTTCACCCATTTTATTTACTTAAAAGTGCACATAGTGCTTTACAATGTGAAGAGGACAGGTTTCTGCTTGCAGTCTAATGGTTGATAAAGAACAACAAAGAACAAAACAATCAGAAAGCAATATTGCAAAGATTACAAGGAGAACATGTTTGGTATTTTCTTAGGTAACTTTGCCGGTGTGTTTATTTGTCCTTGTTGTTTACACTGTACTGGATTTATAAGCTTCTTATATATGAGATAATTTACAATAGTGACAAATATCTGTAGCTTGGGAGTCGGATAAAGGTAAAGTTTCATTCTCTAAGCTTGTGGATTGGTTTCTGACTATTTTGTTACCAGGGTAGGTAACATCGGCAGTGGAGTTTAGGGGATGTCAGTGTCAGTCAGTGTAGATGACTGTGGCTGGTTTTGTGAGGTGTATACCATTGTTTTCATTTGTCTTTCATATAAATTTAATCTCATTTATCACTCACCATTCATTTATTTTCAATTATACATTGAATGTGTGTGATGATTGAGATTGGGATTAATGTTCAATAATTTGTGCGTCATCTATGAGACCTTGATCACCCATAAGCCCTTAATTAGGGACAAACAAAAGGCAAATCTATGGGGTATACTTTCCTAAGAGCCTGATTCAGGAAGAGAGTTTCAGCATAAGAAAGCCATTTGGTGGTGCTGATGTTACAAAATAGGAGATTCTTGCTGTCTTTGCTCATTGCCTTTGCTTGCAGACTGTGGACGGATGAGATGACAACAAAAAGCATAAATTATAGCACTGGCCAACTGGTAAACAAGAAAATCGGTCTGAATCAGTTGTTTCAGATTGTTCTGCTAAATGCCATGTATCTACTGCACAACTGCTCAGTCTGGGCAGGATGTGAATCCTATAAATCTTGAAGAGAAGTTCTTACTATCTGAAGTTTAATTTCAAAACATTTGATGGGCAGGTTCTTGGAAGATGATGTGGGTGATTGTATCTTAAAGAAAAAGATCAGCACTGGTATCTGAAGGTATTCCCATGGCAGCGACATGACAGAAGGCTGGAATCTAAGAAAAGGATCAAAGCAGAGGAATCATGCAGGAACCAGAATCCCAGTTGTGGAGACAACATTCAGTACTACCTTTCTTGTAGCTTGTTGATTAGCTACTAGTGAGAATGGGGCAGTAGATTCCAGCATACCTCCCAAATTATGGCACTTATCTTTTTTGAGAATAAGCTTGCATCTTGAGCCAAACCCTATGCATAAATGAAATATAAATCACAAGGAAGATTATGAAAGGAAATGGAGGCAGCCTGGAGAATCGATGAGGCAAAAATGAGAGGCTGAGAAACAGGGGATCTTCTGTCCATGCACGATTGTCATGGTGGCAGCAGCTTCATCACTGAATGATTGGCCAGTTAGGACAGAGCTTTCTCCTAGGCTGTTCCAAAGCTATGGATATGTTTCTGGCACTCATTTTCTCAGAATTTAGAAAAACTGTAAAGACTTTTCTCTTTTACAAAACTTCTAAGTTTTAAAGTTGTCTGTATTTCCTTTAATGTTAATTTTCATCTGAGTTTAAATTATCCAGTTTTTATTTTTTAAAACATTTTAAGTTGTTTAATCCTTGTCAGAATAGAAAGGTGACATATAAATTAAATCATATTAAAGAGAGGTGTCTGCAGAATCCAATGTTTTGTCAAAACCCTTGTGAAGCTGCACCTTTTCTATCCATGCAATGTAATGTTGCCCTTATGAAAGTGGTAGCAATTGCATTGTATGAGCTGCTATTATCATTTGCTCTCTCTCAGTCCTCCCTGTCTATACCTCTGATAAATACTAAATAAAGTTCATGGGTGACTGAGGATTTAAGTAAAAACCCTCTAATCAGTCTAATATTTTAATCACTACCCTACTTTTTTCTGATGGGGAAGGGGAATGTAGGAAAACTATAATCTTTTTTTTTTTACCAGACAACACGTGTCACTTTGTGTAAGCCAATGCTTGTGGGTGTTTTTAACTTCTTCAGTTGTTTTAATAAACTCCACCCAAGCATGGAGTAATCTAATGCTGCCTTTATAATTTTGAGCAAATACTGGGTCTTGCAGACTACCATTAGGAAGATTCTGCAACATTTATTGATTTGATTTGATTTATGTCTCTCCATTCTGACAAGGACTCAAGTGACTAACAATTCTTTTAAAAAACAACAACAAAAGCAGAAAATTACAAAATTACAAAGCAGATTAAGATCTGTCAGCTCTCCCAAATAGACCAGATAGGAAACACAACTAGATGAGCTAATTTTACTTTATTGCAAAGTTATAGGACAGGGGTGTCAAACTCACGTTGCCACAGCAGCATCACGTAATGTTTCAGGATGTTTTCCCCCTTCACTAAACGGGGTGTGGGCATGGCCAGCACGTGATGCATTCAGCCTGCGGGCTAGGAGTTCGACAGCCCTGCTATAAGAGAATCTTGCAAGTATAAAAGTACTTCCCATTTCCACTTTTGATCATCTGACTAATAAGGATCTCCTTCCTACATCTCTTTCTCTGATCATTAAGCAATGATGGGCTCCTGCTCCTCTTGTCTGATTGTTTCCTAGGCAGTCTTTTCCCTTGTTCCCCTAGGTCAGTGGTATGTTTCAAATATTTTTACCACCGTTTCGGTAGGTATGGCTTGGTGGGCGCACTTTGCACGTGCGCAAACACTGCACACTTTGCGCAGGCACAGAGGCTTTCTGACTCACCTCCTGCAAGTCTGCACTCTTTCTGTTGCTTCAGCAGCTGCCGCATGGCAATCTGCTTGCCGCACAAAGCAGCTGCACTTCAAAAGCAAGACATAAAGATTAGTATGGGAGCCCAGGTAGCTGGGAGTGCCCAACAGCAGTGTTTTGGAGAGAACAAGTTCAGTCTCTGCTACTTATCGGTGCTACCAGCTCATCAGAACCGGGCCAAACCATTAAAATACCACCACTCCCCTAGGTCACACATTCCATTGTGGGTTTTTTTTTGCTCATTTGGATGTAAGTTTATCCTAAAGAAAGTGAAGGGCTTCAGATTTTAATTTTCTTTCTCTGGTGGATTGCTGATGATGAAATTATTCATTAAACCCATATGCAACACCTGGTGAGAGTTAACTACAAGGCACAATATGACCTTGTCTTTTTCTTTGAGACAAAAGAGGCAGGTTGGGAGGGACAGTAGGATTTTTTTAAAAAAGGAAAGGATTAAAGCATCTGTTCAGCACACAACAGAAGCATTTTCTAAAAATAATGAAATGGAATTATGTGAAATAATTTAAATCAGCTTTGTTGCTAATAGCTAGCTTATTAGTGCACAGCCACTAAAAGTCTATTGTTTGATAGGATGAAACAATTGAAAAAAATGTCCATCTCAAAACATTCAGTTCAAGTCTGGTATTTTGAGTGGGGAATCTTAAAAGGATGTTTCCACACAATATGGCTTTATTTTAATTATGTTCACCAAACTCTTAAGAGTAACACTGAGAAAATAAAATTTCATTGTTTTATTTCATGATATTCCATTTATGAAATAGGGTATTTTTGTAATTTATCTTCTAAAATAGACTGAAAATGATGCTCATTTTACAAATGCTTCATGACAAGACAATGAACTTGAATTACTTCTACTATGTTCAATTCCTGCTTTTCTATCCATAGAGAACTCCAGGCATATTTTGGCTAGTTCTAATAAAGTCATTATCTTGTTGAGGTTTAGAGCCAGTGTGAAGTAATGAAGGGATTAAGCTATTAGATTAGGGTTTGGGAAACCCAGATCCAAGTCCAATACAACTTTGGAAACTTGATGATGGACCAATCACTTTCTCTCAGCTTAGCCTACCTCATAGAGTTATTGTTATGAAATAAAATGAAAGGCAACCCTCAACTGAGTCACATGAGGTCTTGAAAAAAAGGGAGGAAGGAAGTAGCATCGAATAGAACGATAGTATTATCTAGGTATTTAGAGGCATGGAAAATGTGCCTTCTATGGATTGAGGTATTCTTTAATTTGTATATGTAATGGCCTTGGAGTGGCCTTGGAAAAAATGTCAAAATAGGATGATGGACTCTTGAGAGCTGGTGCAGATGCAGTAAGTCCATTTGAGGATAGAACATAACTGTTCTGACCTGGCTCCCAAACATGAAAAAAAACCCCAGTAGTTAAATAAATGTTCCCTTTATTAGGAGTACCAGCAGCTCTGGAAAAAATTCTCCCTTTCTCTCCCTCTCCCCCTCCCTTCATCCCCCTTCTCTCTCTCCTAACAAGTCTGTCAGGTAGGGAGATTAATAGTTATCTGCCATACCTCCTCATCCCCACCCCCTGCCTTTTATCCCCAGAGCTAGGATGAGGCTTTGCTAGCAGCGGTGGTTAGATTTCCACTGATCTCTTCTCTTCTGCCTTCTGCGCATCTGCAAGTCAGGCACTGGACCCAGCTGTCCATCCTCTTCCTCATCAGCCACCCTCAGACCTGGGGGCTGTTGACTCTCCATCTGAGGGCTGATGGATAGCCCAGGCTCCACCTCTGTTTCTGTCTCTGACAGCTCCATTCTGTCTTCCCCCTCGGAGTTCTCAGGTTGCCTTGATGCTGGGCCTGGCTCCCATGCTGCCTCCTCATCTGATTCAGCTGCTGGATGGCCAGTGGCTGACAGGCCACAAGAGTAACTCTTAAGAAGCCCCTCCAAAATTATTACTGTTATGGCCTTTTATGTATGTACAGTATAACTCGAGATGACAAACAGACCTAATACTTCTTTTGTCCTCTTTTCTCCAAAGCAAAAACCCTATGAGGTGGGTTGGGTTGAGAGAGTAACTGACCCAAAATCAACCAACCACCTTTCATTCCTAAAGGAGACCTTGAACTCACAGTCTCCTGATTCTAGGCTAGCACCTTAGCTTCTGTAGCAAACTGATCACTCTTCCCATTCATAGAATTTCCTCCAGGTGGCAATACTGAATTATTTACTTAAAATTTCTGAATTCCATCCTTTCGTACACATCAGACAAATACAACTAATAAATAATTTAAACATCTTGTGATGACCCAGGGTGGGATACAAAATAAACACAGTCACAAAAACAGGTGAAGCCCCTTTTATTCCTTCACTTTNACCAACCAAGATAACTTCAGACCAAAATAAAACACACTTTGTTTCCAGCGTTTGCTAATACACAAGTCCAAACTCTTATTCAGTTATCACACCTGCAGCCCATGAAAAGGATCAAGGCCCTCTCCTCCTGAGGAGACTACATCTCTCCCTTATCCTCTTCTCCCTGCATGCCCTAGGATGGATAGGGAATGGGACTGGGTCCTCCTCTGACTGCCTAGCTGGCCTCTGCCCTTCCCCAGGCTCCTCCACAACCTCTGGAGCCACACTTCCACTCCCTGTCAGCTGTTCCTCCTCTCCCTCAGAATCAGTCTCCACCAGGGGTATGACACATCTAGTAGAGGCATAATTTCATGCTCCCCAGAATAAGTGTTTGTTTGTTTATTGACATTTGGCAACAATTGACATTGTTGAGCAATGTCAATGGGGAAGCCAGATTCTCTAACAACCTGGAAACCAACTTAACAGCTGCAGTGATTCAGTTAACAACTATGGCAAAAAATGTCATAAAATGAGGCAAAACTAACTTAACAACAGAACCTTTGGGCTCAATGGAGGTCATAAGTTGAGGACTACCTGTAAGCAGCCATGTGCAATTCAGTTTTGAGATTTTAGAGTGCTTCTGTTGGTTACAATAGGACAAATTCTAAGTTTGAGAAATAAATGTTCTGCTGGCATTTGAGTAACATATTTTCAGTTTATATTCTCTATCGATCACATTGCTAGCTTATTTTTTTTTTAAATATCCATTGAAGTATATCTTATAATGGTTTTCTGATAATAATGGTAATCAACAATGGTGAGAAAGTAAATTAATGATTTAGTCTCATTAATTAAATAAAAACAGGTAGTGTGCTGAAAGCAGTTAATGAACCATGAGTAATATAATTATTTTCTGAAAACTGAAGCAGAATAAACTAATTACTTCCTTGAGACTAAATAATTATAGCCTTTTCTTCAATCTGACAAGAAAGGGCATAAAATGGGGGCAAAACTCAACAAATTTATCAGTTAACAACATAAATTTGGGTGGATCTTAACATGTAGAATTCACAATTGTCTACTTTCTAGTTTGTTGCTTTTAACAACTACCACAAACCTGCTTTCAGTTTTAGTAGAGAATATATTAAAACTAATAGGCTTTAGAGAGTATATGTTTGTCCTAAAAAAACTTTCCAATGAACAAGAATCTGATGTAAGAACTGAATTTGGAGAATCAGAAAATAGGGAGGGGAGTGAGATAAAGATCCAAATTGTCCACACATGTGTTTAATTTACATTGTAAATATAGAAACAATAGTATCGGAAGAAATAAAAGCTGGAATTAAAACTGAAAATCAAATACTAGCAATCTAAAATATGCAGACAATACCACTCTATTATCCAAAACCAAAGAAGACTTAGAAGTAGTCATTATAAAAGAACAAATAGATGCGAAAATCTGGGCTAATGTTAAATATTAAGAAGATAAGATCAAGATAATGTCAACTTACATGCTTAGTGAACTTATAGTTGATGGCAAAGAAATGAAGCTGGTACATAGCTTGTTTCCTTGGAGTCAAAAATAGATAAAGAGGGATGATGAACTGGAGAAGATTAATCCTACAGAAGAAGGCAATGACAAAATTAGAAAAGATCATAAAAGAGAACATTTCACTGATAACAGTAATCTGAATATAATGAAAACTTTTTTTTTGCAAGGTTAATGGTTGAGTAAAATTCTTGGACACTGAGACAAAGCAAAAGAAAGATACTTGCAAATTATGAATTTGGATGTGATAATAAAAAGTGTCATGAACTATGAGAGAAATTGAGGAATCTATTCTGGACCACATAAGGACTGACTGCTCACTTTATGATATGATAATATTTGAGGGGCTGCCACAGAGAGGAAGGAGTTAAGCTATTTTCTAAAGCGCTTGTAGGACAGACAAGAATAATGGATGGAAACTGAACAAGGAGAGATTCAACTTGGAAATAAGGGGAAACTTTCTGACAGTGAGAACAATCAACCAATGGAATAGTTTGTCCTCAGAAGTTGTGGGAGCGCCATCACTTGAGACCTTCAAGAAGAGATTGGACTGTCATTTGTCAGAAATGATACAGGGGGGGAGGAGTTGGACTAGATGACCTATGAGGTCCCTTCCAACTCTGATTATCTGTTATCTGTTATGATCAACAAGCAGAAATTCATATCTTGAGCAAGTGATTAAAAATGGCTAAATGAATATAGAAAATATAGAAACATAGAAAATACTGGGTAAAAATGAAAAAAATAGAACATATTGAAGACTGTGGATGATGGATGGGTGAGTTCCAAGATATTACTGGAATGACCTTTGAAAAGCATTCAAGACAGATGAAGACAACCATTTGTCCATATTGTCAGTAGGATTTGAACCTAACTAACTATGAGATTCCCAGAAATCTATAGTATAGGAATTTGTTCATGGTAAGCATTTATTACTGACAGTGATTTGTAAATCCCAATCTTTAAATATCATCTCATTCAGGAACCCTATCTCACTTAGGCCAGAGTAATATATCTCATTGCCCAATTTCTTAGCTAATCTCAATAAAATTGCCCCACACTTTCTGTTTTTCTGTAATTAACATGAATAAGACAGAGGAGAAGCAAAAAAAAAGTGAGGGGAAGAAGAGTGATTTTCGCTTCCAATACCCTAATAATAGAGGCAGTAATACAATTTTATTTTTAATATCTCAAATATAAAGTCAAACAAATGAATATAGAAAGTCCAAAGTAACATTATCCTCGAGCAGAATCCATTTCCCAATGGCAGAAATGTAGCCTTTTAAAGTCAGCCCAATATCAAATTAGTTGTTTTTTGCCAATAATAAGGATGTGGGAAAAATAAAATAAATAAAATAATATTAATGTCTACATTTCTTCTGGCTATGAATCCAAATGTGGCTTAAAGAAAAGTCAATGTAAAAAAAATACTCAATACTCATATCTGCTGTTGTTCAAAAGTTTCTTGTCTTCAGTTCTTAAAACTAATATTTTTTGGCAAACCATGAACATTTATTGGACTCCTCTAACTAATAAAAACTCTGCAAAACTTCTTGATAGCAAGTTCAATTGTTTTGCTGAGTCTCTAAGTAGATTCCTTTTTCAGATATATTTTTGAAGAAAATAAGAGGTAACGTGCTGAGACTTAGCACATGGCATTCTAAAGCCAATATCAAGTGAAAGAAGGAGTATGTGTATTATACACATGTGTGTGAAAATTATGGCCTGGAGCTGGGTTAAAAAAAGTGAGGTCTAGAAGTTGAAATTTCATTTGACTTCAGTATTCTAACTGATTTTACCTCCTGCCTAATGGTCAAGAAGTCAGCAGGATATATGTGAAAATAATTTTTAAAAGTTGATGTCAATCCTTGTCTTTTTTTTTCTTCAAGGAAAAGATGATAAGCATTGTATGCAAGTTTCCCCTTCTGATCCGTGTTTTTTCCGTCTCTACAATGGCAGTGGATGAATAGGGAGACCAGAATGGCACATTAAGTTCTGAATGAGCCTGCATTTGGCTTAACGAATTATAGTTAAGTTTTATAACAAAAAAGGTTTAATTAATTTCAAGGAGTCTGCTAGACAAATAAAAAATAATTGGTAAAATATGCTTCAGGAGGCAAAATTTGAATTCCTAGCACCTGCAGCAGGGGTGGAATTAAAAATGTTAAGATAGCATTTGCTATTGCATAACTGAGTCTGCTTCCTTATTTACATATGTTGCATATTGATGCCCTTGTGTTAGTTTATTTTGTCTTTAATCTAACTGCTTACTCTTCAATATGTGTTGGTGTTAATTCATGAGAGATTTTTGACCAGAATGCTCAAAATAGATCATAATCTACCTTCCAATCCTTGTCCACTATAAGCGGTCTTCACTTTGGTTCACCTTCTAGGGAATTTTGGCTGTGCTCCAGGAGAAAGGTAACATTAAGAAAAATTCAAACTTCACATTTTGATAAAAATTTAATATTTTCACTGTATCTGGAACAACTGTCAAACCTGAATATATTTATCCCCTGGTATTTATAGCTTTAAAAATTGTATGGTTCAGGTCTTTGGAAGGAAAATGTATAGAAATCAACCAATGTTACAAGAAGTGATACAGTTCCTATTCTTCTTTCTATGTGACCAAATCATCTCAATTTACTTATATTGGCCACTCACTTTTGCACTCAATCCATATTTCTTCTACACCCAATTGCTCTTGACCCATTCTCTTCCTGTTTTATTACACATATTAACTAACCCATTCCTGAACTTATCCACTTATTTTTAAGTTTTCCTAATATACTCAATTCTTATTTTCATACCACAAATGCAGAAACACACTCTTGTACATAGCCATTTTTGCTTCCTTTGAGGAACATTAATTCTTTGCAAGAGATCACACATACTGCCCACTTTTTAAATAGCATTTGCATGTCTTAAAATTTCTCACTTTCCATGAAGGCACACAAATTGAAGCTCTAATTATTTGCCATTGATCTATAACTTTCATTCACTGTATTTCCTCATTCAATACAACTATTGTGGGCTTTGATACATTAATTTTCACACTCATCTCCTTGCTGCACTGTATAATTTGCATTGTGTTATCTAGAAATAATTTTGGCCATAATCAGAAGGTGACATTGCTCATACAGAAAAGTACCTACATTCATATCCTCAAACATTATGCCTCTAACGTCTCCCAAATCAGTCTTTATAGATTCACTCATATGCATATTAAACAACCAGAGACATCACACATCCTTGATTTAATTCCCTGCCCTGCATAGGTAGTTCTCATTTAATGATCACAATTGAGCCCAGAATTACGACTAAGTTTTTGTGATTGTTAAGTGAGTCACCACTTGACCTGACTAGATTTTACAACATTCTTATAGCAGTCATAAAGTGAGCCACCGTGTCATGTAATTGTTAAGTGAATCTGTTCTGTATAGAATGGTATACTCCAAACTATGCAATCTGATTGGCTAGAAAGACTAGTATTGGATTGGTTCATCGGTTCACTTCAGAACCAATCCAAAAGAGCTGCTGAACAGGCAGAACAAAGTCAAATTAGACGTCGCCATTTGGCTAGCAAGCCGGGCAGGCCAAGCCTGTTTAAAAAGGCCTGCGCGGCATTTCAGGCCAGACTGTCTCCATTACTGTTGAGCTTAAACTTAATAAAGACTTTTGTTGTTGGAACTCGGGCGTCTAAACCTCGGCGATTTTTCCTGAGGACACTGCGCGTAGGGAGGAATGGATTGTCCTAAAACACGAGACGCGCACGAGCAGCGGCAGACAGGATCGAAATAAGCAGCTGAAAGTGATGGCTGGGAAATAAGCGACAACCATACACTCTTCAGATCCAACGAGAGCAGTCATCTGGGAATCATACCGTAGACCAATTTCCTGATTTTGTTTTTACGAGAGCAATGAAAATGGAAGAGATCTTCACAGTACCAAGGCGGAATGCAGAGAGGGCTGATTTCCTACTAGACGCATGGTGGGACCAACCTGTATTCAAAATGGCAACGAATACCCTAATTGACGAAAGCCCAGAGGATGGTGAAACAAAATGAGCCTGCGTCTGACTCAACTTCGTAATGTTTAAATAGGCCACTAACGCACGCGATAGTTAGTCACAATCTCATCAAATGGCGAACCTAACTAACGAATAATCTACAAAGGAGATCACGAAGAGGAAGGCACGAGACATCGCTGACACGTTCATGCAAGTCCTATTTTCTACCGACAACTGAGAAGGGAGCTTGCGATCAGGTCCTGAACTTGGATGAAAGCATGGCGAGATACGAGTTTGTATCGATAGTCTGAGAGACTACTAACTTACAAAGTAAACTACTAAATAGAACAATATCACAGTGGCAGAAGCGATCGCAGAAGCCACAGTGCAGCTGTTAGGAAAGGCCGACGAGGAAAGTCAGCCGCGCAAACGCGTAGAAAAAGCGCCTATAGATGCAATGAACTCAAATACCTGACGCAGCGATGGCCCTTACCAGAGAAAAGGAAAGCAAGCGTCCAGCACCACAAACGTTACATCACAATAATTTAACAGTTCATCAGAAAACGGAAGATGCGACCGATCGGGTGACGCAACCTACCAATGTAACGCCAACAAAAAAAAGGCGCAGAACAAATGAGAATTGCAGGAATCGGCGCTAGGCGCGGGCGGAAACCACCCTCGAGCCGATTGCAAATTCCTTGATTGCCATTCTGCTGGAGCTTGCAAGAAAGGGGACCATATCGAAAAGTCTGTAGGATCGAAAAAAATAACAAGCCCAAAGCATGACGCACAGTAATTCCCCACTAGAGACAATGCTGAATCCAAAGCAAGCCGAAAAAATTATGGGTAGCGCAACCCAAGCCGAACCGGCAAAACCAAGAAAGACCTAGTGAAGCGATCGCTCACTCAACTTGGATTTGCGCGAGGAGCCCGCGGAAAGCGGGAGAAAGGTCAAAATTGTGTAAAAATTGAAGAAGCACCTGCAAGATGAAAGTATCGACCCTCAGATCTTCCTGTCAATGGCTTGTCTTTGGAAAACAATCAAGCGTCTGGGTTCCAAAAATCAAATTCAAACAAACAGACTCAGAAACAAAAAATTAATTTTAAAAGACTACCAAGAAACCGACATCCTCCACCCTTGCTGGTGAATCTAGGACACTGTTTCCGACATAGTCACATACAAACGAAGTAACGTGGCTGGAAATGTCGACCTCTAACAACAGTCGACCAGGTCGACCGCCAGCCTCTCTGTGAGACAAATAGAATTGGTTTCGCACATTTGGGCATCAGAATGACTGGGGTGAGCCGAGTATCCACACCGACTAGGAAGATTGAGCCTTGTGATACACAGTTGTGATCCAGGTACGTCATTTCGACCAGCACCTTAAGGCATCATGGTACCGTGGGGCCCCTGTTGCTCACCTAGCTGGGACCCCATTTCCTTTTGTTTAGTTCCCTTCAGGTTGTCTGCGCACCTAGCACAGGTTTTTAAAAAAGCCCATGACGAGTCCTCCTTTGCTTTAAAGGCCAAAATAGATGAAACAGTTAATACATTTATTGCAGCATATGTGGTCATAGAACAATTGTGACCATGCTAATCTTTGGGAGGACACCAATAGTAACATCTTTTTTAAAACCCTGTATTGGGTCGGTATGCATCTACGGAGAGTACAAGGCTACCTGAACCTTATGAGTTTGCAGCAAAGCGCATACCTTGTGCCTAATGGTGCACATTTACTGCACTCGCTGTGGGGGAGGAAAATTTTTTAGCCACGCTTATTTTAGCGCAAGGCATATCAACAGCTTCCAGTTAGACCCCAATAATGGCCGAGGCACAGAATCATTAGGTTTAATCACAGAGGTGGCATTCAAATTAACAGACTTCCAATTTTGGACGGTAGGCATTGCCCCAGGCGTTTTCCAAAGCCTTATGGAATTAAAAGGTCCATTCCATATTTTGATGAGTCTTAATTTTGCGCTAAAAACACGACCCCCCAATTAGGAGACAAGACTGAAGAGGTGCTAAAAAAAATTAATAATCCGGCCTGAAAAGTCAAAAAAGAAAAATGTCTGCTTATAGACCTGATCGCGGTCGAATTTTTGGGTTATTAATTTGACGGAGGAAGTATACACCTACAGAAAAAAGAAGTCTAAAGGTATTGGAGACCACCAGACAGCCAACCACACCAAAAAACGGAATGTTTCTCGTTTTCTGCTAATGTTGCAAGCTATTTTGGTTCTAATAAAGTTCGTTATTAATCGTATTCCCTCCCTCACAAGCAACCTGGATAGTCGAATCATCTACATCTTTATTGGATAAAAAATATAATATTGGAACTTTTGTGACCTTTTTGGGGGGCATAGAGAGCAAAAAGCATTCCGAAGGCATAAAAAAATTCTGTTAAACCTCAGACACCATTCTTATTCAGTTTGTAACTACACTTTCCATTGTCCGGGTACCTGTGACGCCTCACCGTTTGGAGAGTCGGTTGCCATCCTGAGCAGCCAATGCTGCTCTCGAGCTGGAGTGATGGCACCTCATCGTCCTTTTAACTCAAAAAACACTTTCTAAAGTCAGAACGAAACTTAGTCAACTAGGCAGAGCATCCCCTGGCAATTGTTGCCGGAGTTAAATGTTTTCACGAGTAACCTCTAGGGAGAAACATTTTCCATTGTGACTGACATAAAAACGACTACTAGGAATTTTGGCGGGAAACCTAAACACCACACTGAAACAATTTATTCTCCACCGAATGGACTAGATGGATGCAGAATTTATCTTAGTCAGGAACTCGTAACACTTTGATTACATCGACCTGGGAAACAAATCTCGCCATGCAGATGCATTAAGAGTCGAACACCGCTTGCAATGACGGAGAAACCTAAGGTTGTGCCAACAATATACCCACCCTGCCCTAAATAGCAAACCTGCCTCAATAATGCAATTTCTGCAAATGATTGTGTTTGCCAAGCAACGTCTAAAGAGGCCCAGTGACTCCCCATTTAAATTTTGTGGATAAGGGGTATAATAGCGTGTTTGCCAGGAAAAACCAAAAACTGAAACTTTATACCTTATTCCGGACCAGCATCAGGACTTGAGTATGTTAATACAATAGGAGGTGTTAATTGCTATAGTATTATTTCGGGGTGATGGGTTGGTAATTACCTTTTTCAAATTATCAAATCATAGGAGTGATTGGGTATGCTTTACAAAATAGAAAAGGCTACCCACCAACATCGTGTGAAAATGAAACCTGGCTAGGAGGATATTGTCTGGTATGCACTGGTTTACAGAGAGATATTGAGTTACTGGGTGTGCCACTTATGCAATAAATGCCAGAAAACCAGGCCATCACCACCACAAGCTCCTATAAGAGGTATGGGAGACCTCCCACTGAGGTTACTTCCTGGTTCTCCTAGGATCTCTCCATATGACTTTGCAGGTCCGATCGGGGGCTATAGACATTCTGTTTTTATAGATCACATACTCGAATTGTGTTTAGTAAGATTGCAAGTAATGTCATCTACAACAACCAGCGCGTTATAAAAATGCTCAACAAGCTATTCATAACCCATGGGTTGCTGGACATCCTAGTGTCCGACAATGGGCCACAACTAACCACTATCACAATTTGAACAGATTACCTAGCCTCTTTAGGTATTACGCCGATGCATTAACCCAGCGCTAGCCACCCGGCGGACAAATGGTAGGGGCTTGGAGAATGGTCAGGTTACCAAGGAGGGTTTGGAAAAAAATGACCCATGATGTCCAGTGATAAATCAAACCATTTACTCACTCTCACAACATATCACCCCCAGTACTGTAACTAACAAGAGCCTGGCACAATTGTTAATGGGGGAGGAAACTAGATCACATTTTGGTAGGTTAACATCCAAACTACCCTTGAGAAACCCCGACCTCCTCCAGCCTTTCCGCACATTTGTAAATCGATGACCTAGTCTATGTCGCAAGATAAATTTTATTGGCTTCCAGCCACAATCACACAAAATAAAACGGTCCCTGGTCCTAACTGTCATTAAACTGTAGACCGATGGAGGGAATGGAAGCGGCACATTAAGACCACTTTCCTTGCCCGAATGTTGAGTGAAATACGAACCACTGACAACCTCCAACAAAAAAGAATCGATGAAAACAAAACCAAAGCCGGTGGGGGGGGGAGAATACAAGAAAATAATACTGAAGGAAAAAAAGAACTTGTTAAAAGTAAACCCAGAAGATCTAACCAATCAAAAAGAGCAAAAAGAACACTTAGACAGTTAGATGAAACTGTAGAAATAATCCACATGAAGAGGAACCCGTCCTGGAGAGGGCCAGCAAAGCCAGCTCGACCTGCCACGGAAAGCCTGTGAAGGAGCGGCAAAACCACCGGATGAGAGGATGAGCAAACTCTAAGCAGGAAGCAAACCTTGCTGTACTCACCTAAAGACGGTTCCATGTGAGAAGAGCCGGAGAGACAGCGATCCCATCCAAACTATCTAATCCTGAAAATTTTGGGCATTACGTGAAATAGCAAACTAATAATTTGTAGAATTGGTTTACTTCCCATTTTTTAGCGCGTCGGAATAAACACCGGCGTTACAAAAATAACCAAAAAAAGAAGAACTGCTTTGAAATTGACAAAAACATGAAAAATGCATGAGACCAATCCAAAAGAGCTGCTGAAAGGCGGCAAAGTCAAATAGCTGTCATTGGCTACAAGCCGGCAGGCAAGCCTGTATCAAAAGGCTGCCGCGGCTTCAGCCAAACTGTTCCGTTACTGCTTGCTTAAACTTAATAAAGACTTTGTTGTTGGAACCCGGTCTACCTCACGTTTTTCCGGACGGAACAGAATCCAATTTATTTTTGCCAAAACCCCCAAAAAACTGTAAATATTGATCACATGAGGGTGGAATGCAGCAACTGATATTAAATGACAGTCAGTTGCCAAGCATCTGAGGTGCGATCATGTGACTGCAAGGATGTGTGTGTGTGGCAGTGGTGAGGACAGGTCACAAGTAACTATTTGGGGGTCTATCATAAATTTGAATGGTCATTAAAGTGACTATATATTAAACCTACCTGTATTGAACAATTTGCTATTCATAGAAAATGGCCCATAATCCAAGTCTATTATCTGAATAGCTTCTCAATCGAGGAAAATTAAAAAAAACCAAACACAAACAAATAAATAGAACTTGAGGTACAAAGATTAAGGCCCAACACATCACTTCATCAGTTAACAACTTTCTTCAATATTGTATAATAAACTGATAACTGTATTTTATCAATGTTTCCTCCAATCCAATGAATCTAGAACAAACTTCTTTTCTCTCATTTGCAAATGACCTGCTGAAGAATAAACATCTGCTCTACATACCCTGCACTGCATTTCAAAAACTTCCCAATTGAACCTCCTGAAGCCTTTTAGTTTGAATTCTGCCAAGCTCCTTTATAGTCACACTTAACAAACCGTCCCATGCCTGTGTTTACATTAACCTGTGTTATCTTTTCCTTTGTATAAGGGAATAATAACATCTTCCACTTATTAAGTCAGATGTCATCTTCACAAATATGTTAATCATGTTGCACAGTAACTTCATAAGCAAATCACATTTATATTTTAACATTATTATTTTAACATTATTATATTTTAACATTATACTATTTACACCTTCAGCTTCACTATTTTCAACATCTGGACAGGATTATTCTTTTTTGGATGCTAATTTTTGTAGCATTCATTTTTATTTTATTTCCAAAAGAGCACATTTCATTTCCATACAAACTATTTATATGTCTTTCAGTATTATCTCGCTTCAGTTATTGTACATCCCAAACATACCATCATTTTTTATTGTTGGACTCTCCTTGCTTAGCCCTTTTCACCTGCTCCAATTTTTTTTTTTTTAATCTTCAAAGTTGATCTCAAGTAGAAATTCTTAGAGGATAACAATATGAGAGACACAGAGCCTGGCCCATCAGCTGGGATGCAGACTACTACCAGAATCATGTACCAATAATGATTTATTTTTAGCCAATGACAAAGCTAAGAAGGTGGCTTCATTCTGGCAATTTAAAGTTTGATCTAGACATGGAAGAAAAAGAAGATATACATTATATCAGTAATTGATAAAAATTCTTGCTTGGTTGTGAAGTTTGTCTTCATCTGTGAGAGAACATCCTGTGATCATAGTACAACAAAGCAACTTCAAGACACTCTTCTGCTATTGGACTGAGGTTAACTGGGATTAACCAAAATTCCCCCTATATCATATTCTCTGCAATTTCTTCTCTGTGGCAACTATACATGCTACCAAATAACCTTCATCCTCATTTTTTTGTAGCAATCATTTTCTTATGTGCATTTTCCTCTCAAGCATAGTTTCCTTTATTTCATGATTCCACCAAGCATCTCTTTTCATATTTCCCATTAGTATAATTTAAAGTTACTTCCATGGCAGGGTGTCAAACTTGCGGCGATACATTGTCTTCACGTGGTGTACCACAACTTTGCCCTTCTTTGCTAAACCAGGGGTGGGCATGGCCAGTGCGTGATGTATCTGGCCCATGGGCCGCAAGCTTGAAATCTCGTTCTATGGCATTCAATGATATAATTTTGGAATTTTTGTCGCAAGCACTTTTCAAGTCCTCTTTCCTTACATCCGCTTTCCATTAAAATTGTTCGGAATTTAATCCAATTTTCAATAGTTTTTCAAACAGGACTTACTGTATACTTCCCCTTCTTCCATTCATTCTGTCTTCAATCCAATTTTCTTCCCTGTTTTCATTTTGTCCCATGTCTACTTTTTCCCCAGATCCATTCTTGACAGTATGAAAAGATGATGCAATTTTAAATTTAACTTCGAAAGATCCCATGACATTTATCCTGTGAGTTCAAAATTGCCAATAATGAACAAAACTTAATGAACATTTATAAAATTTTCACATCTCGTATTTAATATTTGTGATAAATGTAAAATGCATTTGAACCAACAATTTAATTTAATTGTATTACCTATAATTAGCAATACAGTGAATGCTAATTTTAGCATATAAGGAAATTTGAGCCTTAAGAAGGATTAAACTTTATTATGAGGCATAAGCACTCCTGTCACTGCCATGTGCTAGTTAAGTACTAGTTAAATTTGAGAATCTTACATTTTTGTTCTTGTTTCCTTGAGTTTTTATTGCCAATGACTTTAGTAGTAGATTTAAATTGTGCAGACAAATTGTGAGGCAGAGATAAAGGACACAAAGGGCAAGGAAGTAAAGAATGAAAGAATAACACAGCAAACACTTGGGAGGTTTGGACTGATAGACTGAACATATTTCAGAAACAGAAAGTTTATACTGTATAAGTTTTATAACCAACCAAGAGGCTAAAATATGATCAAGATGATCAAGAATGCACTAATTGAGGAGTAAGTCAACCTATACTCTGTATTTCCAAAGACGACTAAATGACTTGGGTCTCCTGATCATGTAGCAAAGATCTTAAACAAACTGGTGTCTTTCTTAATTATAACTAGATCATTTAACAGCCTTTCTTACAAGGATGTTCTTTTCCATTTTTAAAATGACTCCAGAACATGGTAATGTCAAAATATTTATTTCTATTTCAGCTATGGTCTATTTGAAACTACTGTCCATTCCCTATTGTTCTTTCTATTTCACCAACCTCTGAATATGGACTTCAGATCTTTCAAAGAGAAACATTTGCTTGATGATTTTCATCCCCCCACTCTTTTAGAAACTTCTTGAAGGTTTTTTTTCTTTGCAGGCAAATGTGTGTGTGTGTGTGTGTGTGTGTATGTATGTATTGTTAGGAATATAAGTTACCGTAACAGGTATTTGGGTTAGAAATATATAAACTCTTGGTGTCACGATACTCGTTCTCCCTCAGCCATTCCAGCACCTCTTCCTCATGGTCCTCGGAAATGGAGTACTGTTTCCTTTCTCCTTACCTTGCCTCTTTCCCTCTGGCAAGGGCTTCACAGCCTTCAGCAGTAGGGTTTTTGAGGGCCTTGGGCCTGGTCCACCACAGCAGCACCAGCAGCACCAGCAGCAGCACCAGCAGCAGGAGAAGCACCACCACCACAGCAGCAGGAGAAGCACCAGCAGCACCAACAGGAGAAGCACCAGTAGCAGCAACACCAGGAGCAACCACCACCACCACCACCAGCAGCAGAAACCAGCAGCTTCAGAGTCAGTGCCATGGGGTGGGATGGTGGTTCTGTCCTTCTTGCCAGGGCTGGCAGGAGTAGGCACAGGCTTTCTCTTCTTCCCTGACTGATGAACCATGGTGTTCCTTCAAGATGTCTCTGGCAGCAGGTCTTTCCTCTGAATGCTGACTGCTTGCAAGCTGCAATCCTTTTATATCCATGGAGCTGACGCAATTCATCCTCCCTGCATGCGCAGTGAACGCTTTGCATCTGCTATGCATCCGCTAGGCAATCCGCTACGCATCCGCTATGCATCCTATAGGCATCTGTGATGCATCCGGTCATCCGCTATGCATCCGCTCCTTCCGCTACCGCGTCCGCTTCGCTATTCTCCCCCGGAACCTCTGCGGATGTATCATCTGCTTCCATCCGCTTCCATCTGCTAGGCTTCCTACGAACCATCCGCTTAACATCCTCGCTATGTACTACCCCTGTCCGTTCCTTTCCATTGTTGTCCATTTTGTTTTATGCAAAATTTGGGTACTTTTGAGAGCGGACAACAATGGATGGAGCCCATCCCGAAATTTTGCTCTCTGCTATGTCCTTTTTGCATACGTTTTGCATCCATCGGCCAGTGTGACCTTTGCCTTAAACTAAAATTTAATTTATTATCAGTAAGGGCTTTAGTTAATATTGGTTATGTAGTAACCTTTAGGGGAGATAACTGTATATAGAAGAAAGAGGGTAAAGTGTTACTGCAACTTAAAAGAATGATTTATATGTGATACATGATGATCAGTTGAAGATGGCTAACTCAGTTTATAACTATGTAAAGCCACATAATGAATGTATACATTTACTGCATAGAAGTCTAGGGCACATTAATTTCAAAATGCTCAAACAAACTGTTGAATTGGCAGAGGGAGTAAAATTGAAACCCTGTAGCAAGTATTTACACTGTAATGCTTGTAGTCAAGAAAGAGTAATGTTACTCCTGCCAAACAGACTTAATGGGTTTAAGACTAAAGAACCTTTAGAGGTTGTGTTTGCTGAATAATTGGTCCTAAAAAAACAAGTTTAGGAGGTGCCTGTTATATTTTGAGTATTATGGACCATTACTCACGATATGGTTTCTGCTATCTTATGAAGAACAAAACAGAAATATTCCAACATTTCTTTAACTGGCTAAGGTTTGCTGAGAAGAAAATGAAAAGTAAGTAATTAGTAACTGAAAATGGGACTGAGTTTTATTAAACAAAAGATTCCAAAATATGCTAAAATTGGCTGGTGTTGAGCATAAAACGTTCTGCACCTTACAGACCACAACATAACTTGTTTGTAGAATGAAGAGGGCAAACATTACAAGCCATGGCTCGCACTATGTTATCTATTCAGGTTTAATTGAAAACACTGTGGGGTGAAGCCATAATGTGTAGTAACCATGTTTTAAACAATGTAGTTAATACAACAACTGGAGAATTGCCATTCACTCATTGGCATGGCAGAAAACCAAATTTAAGTTACTGACACATTTGGAACTCTAGCATGGGTGCATATTCCCTTACAAGTAAGACTGAAAGGGCAACATAGAGCTAAGAAGTTATTTTTTGTGAGTTATGAGGCCAAACCATAGATCATTTAGATTCTGGGATCAAGGCACAGCTCATGTTTACTGTAGTGCTTGTGCTAAATTCTTGAGGACATTGGGTGGGATAAACTGGAACAGGAATCCAGCAATGATGTTTTTATTGACACCCAAATAGTCCCTAAAGATAAAATCAGTAAAACCACAAATAGCCATTAAAGAGAAGCACAGGAGGAAGTAGTAGAACAGGCACAGGAGAAGTAGAAGAACAGGAGCAGGTGGCACAGGAAAAGTCCACCACGAAAGCCCTATGATACGCGAGACGTTTCAACCCGAGTAACACGACCACACTGATAGATATCAGGCTAGTGTTGTATGCCAAGTGAATACAGTTCCAAGTAACTATAGTGAACTAAAACTGTATCCTGCTAAGGATCAGGCTGCTTGGCAGAAAGCAATGGATAAGGAACTGGAATCTTTAAAAAGACTGGATGTATACGAAAATGTTAAGTTACCATCAAGTAAACGCCATAAAATGTAAATGGATATATAAGCTAAAGACAGGTGTAAATGCGACTGTTACCCATAAAGCCAGGTTAGTAGCACAAGGGTTCAATCAGACTGCAAATGACTACGATGAGGTGTTTGCACCTAGTCTGAAGGCTACTACATTAAGGGCAGCATTAGTGTGGGCAGCGAAGGAGAAATATATTGTAAGTCATTTGGATCTAGAGACAGCTTATCTGCATGCACTGTTACAAACACACTCTAACATATTTAAAGAAACCTTTAGGTCTCAAAAATGATAATACTGATAATAATGATTGCTGGAAATTGAAAAAGAGTATTGATGTTTTGAAGCAATCAGGATATGGGTGGAACCAATGTATAGTTAAAGAATTAACTAAGATAGATTTTGTAACTGGCATGGCTGATCCATGTTTGTTTAAAAGAGAAAGTAATGGTATAATTTCATTGTTGCTATTGTTTACTGATGATACAGCATTAATCACCAAAACTGAACAAGAAGCTACTGAAGTAATTCCACTATTGGAAAATAAATTTAAGATAAAACAGTTAGGAGAAATAAAACAATCTTGATTTAAAAGATAGATAGAACTAGAGAAGAATACAAGATCTCACAAGCAGATAAAATTAACCAATTACTAACAAAGTTTTAAAATGGAACTTTGTAAAGCCGGCTAAAACACCAAATGAGCAGGAGTTTAGCCATAGTGATGTTCAAAGTCCTATTTTTGATAAGCACATTTATCAGTCTTTGATTGGTAGTTTATCTTATCTCAGTAATTGGTCAACACCAGATATTACATACAGTGTTAATCAATTAGCGAGATTTAATTGCTGAGCCAACTGAAAGGCACTGGCAAGCTACTAAACGTGTGTTAAGATATCTGAAACAAACAATGCATTATGCATTGTATTTGGAGCCAAAAGATGAACTGAGTTTTGACTGCATATGCTGATGCAAGTTTTGCTACAGACATAAATACATGAAAATCTACAACGGGTGCCTGCTGTATTATTGGGAAAAAGCACTGATTGGATGGAGAATCTATTAGACAGAAACATCTAAGTTTGTCAACAATGGAGGCTGAATTCTCATGTTTGTCTTTATTATGTACAGATTTAGTTTTGTATAAGCAATTATTAATTGATATGGGGATTAATGTAAAAAATTGTATTGTTGTTTTACAAAGGCCCAAAGGCTCTATAAAGCATAAGGCATGCTGTGAAGATTTAGGACTTAGAATGTAAGGTTGTATATATTATCTTACCCAAAAGGGGAGAATGTTAGAAATATGAAACACCTAACAGGTATTTGGTTAAAATATATAAACCATTTTAAAACTATATCTTTAAGAAAATGCAAAACTGTAATTAGGTGTGGTTTCTCAATGGCCATCAGATGGAGCCAGAAACCTTGGTTGTTTAGTCTTAGTCTGAGTCTCAGAAAGAAAGTGGATCTCTGTTTCTTCCTTCTGTTGGAAAGTATTGCCGTTGCTCCATTTTTCCTAATTGACTGATATTTCTGGATTTAATGTAAGTCTGTTACCGAACTGTTTTTTGACACTGGACTTTGATATTTGGATTATCTCTGGATTGAAAACTGACTGATTTACTTGTAAATGACTTTGGACTGCTTATTTTGGACTTTGCTTGAACCTTTCTGGAAGTAAAAAATCTACATTTACTGTGCAGTGTATCTGTCTGCTCTGTGTGTATTATTCTAACACTACTCTCTATATATCTCCCTGTACGTGCTCATTCTCCTAACGGGAAATTACCTCAACATATATAAGCAATTTATTTTAGGTAAAGGGATTTTTTGTTACTGCTGGACCTGTGACAGCCTGAGATATTTTTCGTTTTGTTCTCAGCACTAGGAAATCAGCAGGTAGCAAAGGATCTCATAGGGATTTTGTCATGTCATATTTTAAGAAACAAACTGAGAATGAGAAACAAAGAGAATTGTCTCACATTGGTTGTTCTGTTGTGGGTGAAGGAAGACACTTCGCTGAAAGGAACAGTTCAACTTATTTATTCAGTTAACAGTGAAAATAGAACTGCTGAACCCATCTGACATTTCCTTTTTTATAGGGATTGTCAGACAAGCCAGCCAATCACATTCAAGAGATTTTCCCACCCAAACTGTGGATCTGAGTGAAAACTTCAGTTGTACTAAAAACACAACACTGGTAAACCCCCCAAAGCTGCTTTTTCACAGGAAATGCTGTGGATTCTGAAAAGGAGAGTGGGCTTAGGTTAGGGAGGCCATGACAGAAAAGTGATAAAAACATTTTAGTTAGCATAGAATTGATGATGTCGGATGTAAGAAAACATATTCAGGTAATTTGGGATGGGGTAGGATTGGGGTGGAAGGAAGAATGCATTATGACTTGTTTTTACATCACATAATGGGGCAAAATTCAATTTAGAGCAATTGAGATAGGCACATGAATGATTAAACATTAGTAAGCGTGATTCTTTGGAATGAAATAAGTGAATATTACAAAGTGTTATTTTCTTGGAATTGAAGGTAAAAGTGGAGCATACCTGTAATTATAGCTATCTTACTTGAGGAAATGAGCAGAAAAATGCTAGATCATTTTGACCTACAAGAAGAAAAGTTATTTAAGCACTTTCAAAAGGGACTCAGTGAGGGGCCTTATCCTTGTTCCTTTTAATTTTTCCTAGTCCTTCAGCAGATGAAGCTCACGACCCCTACATTCTGTGATCAAAAACAAGGTTTACTGTATTTTCCGCTGCAGGAGAGACATCTCATCTTTATGCTAATCATTCTCCACTGGAAACTATGATAATGATCAAAAACAGAGTTATGAAATTTGTTTGGAATAGCAAACAGGCATAAGCAGAAAAAAGAGGTTGGGGACTGGTGAGCAGAAAGAGAAGATATGGCAGGGTTAAAAAAGAATGTGGGTTCATTTAATCAGCAATAAGCAACCTGTAGCTCAAACTGCAAGTAGCCTACTACTCCAGTTTTTCTTTAGTAGGTTTCTCCACATCTCAGCACTCAGTGATTTTTGGTAGTATCAGTTTTTCCTCTTTTTTACTCAAAGAAATTAACCTTTGCTGTTGGAATTAACACTCTGATAACAGCCCTTCTCTCAGTCACAACCAAAATTCTCAGCCATCCTACTGACATGAATGGGATATAAACAGTGGTGGGATTCAAATATTGTTGTCACTGGTTTGGTGGGCATGGCTTGGTGAGCACACTTTGCACACATGCACACACTTTGCGTGCACGTGTGCACCAAACACACACTTTGCATCAGCACAGAGGCATTCTAACTCACCTCCTGCAAGCCAGCACGATCCCAATTGTTTCATCAGCTGCCGCATGGCACTATTTTGTGCTGTGCAAAGCAGTTGTGCTTCAAATTCAGCAGATAAAAATGAGTATGAGAACCTGGGTGGGCAGGCAGGCCCCACAGCAGAACAGCAGAAAGAACTGGTTCAGTCTCTGCTGCTCATCACTCCTACCTGCTCGTCAGAACTGGGCCGAACTGGTCAAATACCACCACTGGATATGAATTTGAAACAGACCCAGCTACAGAAGCTGTGGTGTCACTTAGTATCTTATATATTCTGCTTTCCCCCCTAATATAGGTCTTACAATATCCACAATTTGTAAAGGGGATAATGACAGAATTGGGCTTTGTCCAGCTCATATTGGCTATTTTCAGTTGCTACAGGCATGGCCTTTCACTCTTGCTTGGGATGACTTCTTTTTTTGTCATCTGGCCATTATGGCTTTGCAGTAGGAGAGTTCAGGCACTGAAGATATCAGCAAGCATGTTCTTTGTCACCCATCATGCAAAAGGTGGACTCCTTCTCTACCAAGTCTAGCAATCTTATGCTCTGGATTTGGATTTGCTCTCCCAAGGATCTCACCCAAAAGTCTATGTGGAAGAGTTAAAAACATTCAATGATCTTTAAAGTCACTTCTTTGGGGTGTGGAAGTGAAAAGAAGTTAGTGAAGGGATTGAAGGATTTTAGAATAGAATAGAATAACAGAGTTGGAAGAGACTTTGGAGGTCTTCTAGTCCAACCCTCTGCTTAGGCTGGAAATCCTATACCATTTCAGAAAAATCGTTATCCAATCTCTTCTTAAAAATTTCCAGTGTTGGAGCATTTACAACTTCTGGAAGCAAGTTGTTCCACTGTCAAGAAATTTCTCTTCAGTTTTATGTTGCTTGTCTCTTTCTCTCTTTTTTTTTTGGTTAAGTTTTATTGATTTTTAAAGACAAACAAAAACAAACAAAACATAAAAACATCCAACTT
>BHFT01010638.1:0-11728 GCA_004320025.1 Laticauda laticaudata
ATGCACTGAAGATGGTGTTTGATTTCATTGTACGAGGTGCAATGACAAACTAAACTAAATCATTGAATTTGGCAGAGTTAAATCCTCCCTGAGAATTTGTATAATTTTCTACTGCAGTTCAATTAATTGGATATACTGATGATACTCGGCTGTATGTCTGGCCCCGTGGTGAGTTAAGTGATGCTGTGTCCTCCCTCTCACAGTGCCTGGAGACTGTTAGGGGCTGGATGGGGAGCAATGGGTTGAAACTAAACCATTGCAAGACTGAGTGACTGGGTTTGGGGTTCGTTGGCTCAGGGAGAGTGGGCACCTTTGGTCTTGGATGGGCTTTCCCTGGAGATGATTTATGCCAAGCAGTGTGCATGTGTACAAGGCTGGCAGGGTTGATAAGAAGTGGGGATCTGGTTTACATGAGTAGAGTGGAGCATGAAAGTAGAATTGCGAGCACTCCTCAGATCTTGTTGGCTGGCTTGTTCATCACAGTTTGATTTTGCTTGAGATGCAGGAGAGTCCTGCAGCAGGAAAGACAGATGGAGGAAGGAGGGGAGATTGCCACTTCCTTCTTGTGCTCCAAAAATTGCCCCGCACCAGGCAGGAGCAGATGGATGGAGGAAGAAGGGGTGATATCATTCCCTCCAGGGCCACCATGGAGCTCTTGCCCGCTGAAGGTGCAGGGCGGCCAAGAGCAGCGCAGCCAGGAGGACAAAGAGTCCTTACAAAGATTAGCAGCAGAGGCGGGTGGAGTGGGTGATCCCAACATACCATGCGATTTTCTGCCTCATTAGCAGCAGCCTATGAAAGACCCAAGCTCCAGGCCTGATGGAGCGCAAAACGTGTTTGCACCTGCTCCAAAGCCACAAGGTGAACTGCGGAAGAGAGAGGCCCTCCACCGCAGGTTGCCTGGCCCTGTGGGCAGGATTGATAAGAGTGTGCTGGAAACACCTCCTGGAGAGACAAAATGAGATGCAGCTTCTGGCCCTTGATGGCTGAACTGATCCACACAGCAATTAAGGGGCCAAGCCTCCATGAGGTGACTGTGGAAGGAAAGGAAAGGAGCTGCCATGCCTCAGGGATTGCTGCTCATGTTTGTGAGGGGACACACAGTTTGACTGCCTCCCATGCTGGGTATGGCCACCCCCTTTGCTAAGGCTTATTTTTGGGGTGGGGCTTATGTTAGGCCCACCCCCCAAGGGGAATAGGTTGTATTTTTGGGAAAAATGGTGAAAATAGCAATTTTGTTCTTTTTCCCATTTAGCAAAACCAAAAAAAAAAAAAAAANCATTTAGCAAAACCAAAAAAAAAAAAAAAGATTCTGGAGCTCTTCCTTATCATTGGAATGGAAAAAATACAGTATTTTTCAGAATATAAGATGCTCCGGAGTATAAGATGCACCTTAGTTTTGGGGGAGGAAAATAAGGGGAAAAAATTCTGCCTCTGCCTACCAGCATCCATCAGTATTCATCTGGCAAAGTGTGAGAGTTGAGGGCTGTTTAGAAACCGAAACAGTATTTGCTGTGTGAGAAGAAAGGAGACAGCAAGGAGCCTGGCTGTGGCTTAGCTCAATTGTTCTGTACTAAAGCTGCATGCTGCTCTGAAACTGAAACTGAAACTCCTCTCTACTGCTTGTGTTTTGCTTGTATTTACTACCACATTGGAAAACCTGCTTTATATGCTGTATAAAGCGAAGTTACTGAATCCTGCTGAATCAGTTACTTTGTGTGTGCTTTCTGGATGTGATTGCTGATGCAAATTCTGACACATCCTTGCAGCAAATAGTGAACAGCCAGGTTAGCTTCAGCACATTATTGCAGCCTGGTTCAGCAGGAGCAGCTGATTGGCAGGTGGATCAACCACCCGGAATACCTCCAATGAGCTGTTCCAGGCTACAGGAATTGCCACAGACCATCACCATCTCCATGCCTCGTGTTTTTGGCCTCTGTGCCTCCCGTTTTTGGCTTCATGGGTGGGGGTACATTCAGTGTATAAGATGCACCCTAATTTTCACCCTCTTTTAGGGGAGGAAAAAGTGCATCTTACATTCTGAAAAATACAGTACATATCAGCAATCAGATATATACAATAATGCCTGTACAAGTGCCAATAGCGATTCAGTTATACTAATAAATACTGCTTTTTCTTTTCCTTTGACTCAGTATTGATCCTGGTAACTGCCTGAACAAGATCCTTAAGCTTTTTTGACAAGATTTTGGCTTGCCATTGCCTGTTTTCTAGGCTTGAGAAAGAGCAACTGGCTATATTTAATATAAGAAATTCTAAGCATTAGTTCCCCAAAGAGCACTATACAGACTTGAACATTTACCTGAAGTGACAGTTAATTAGTAGATTTTTTAAATATCTGAACTATTTTTTTCTAGGTTTAACTACAGATCAACACATCATCTTGCATCACATGGATTTTATGAATTCTTAAATTGGTTTGATGAAAGAGCATGGTATCCACTAGGAAGAATAGTTGGTGGAACTGTGAGTATCAGAAAAAAATATTAAAATTCTTGACAAATCTCTTCAAATTGGACTCTATTTTAACTGTTTTTATATTTCTATACTATTTCAATTTCTAGTTTACAGTCAAGAAATATATATGATACTCAGTTTTGTTTTGTTTTTAAATTAAATCAGATATGTACTCAAATTTCATCCATGACAAGTATTTGTATAAAATGAATGAATTTTACATTTATAATAAAAATATTAAATATTATGTTCTCACCTCCTAGTTCTCTTGTTAACTATCCATCAAATTAGTTCATAGTATAACATTCCTACAACGTGAATAATAAAATTACTTCAAACATTTAAAGGCTTGAATATTAAGATATTTCTTATTTACTGTCAAATATCATATACATACATTAGTATAAAAAGCTGTAACATCCCCCACTTCATCAGCAGCAGAGTTGATCGGTTTAGTTGATCAGGCTAATTAGCCAAAAGTTCATTCCACCCTTACATTAAGTATTCATTTCTGAATTCCTAATGTAAGTTGTCAGCTAGGTTGGTCAGGAATCTCTTCGACAAGAAATCAGACAGGAAACACAAATAGATAAACTAATTTCACTTTATTGTAAGATAGACTCTAGTAACTTTGAAGGCACATGCTTTCCCCTTTCACTTTTGACTGTTTGAATCATTAAAGCTAAGTCTTTCCTAAGTTTCTTTCTCTGACAGTTAAGGTACTATAGGCTCCTGCCTCTCTTGTCTGATTGTTTCCTAGGCAGTATCTCTTCTCCTCTTTCCCAAGATCATTGATACATTCCATTACATCATCTTCCCATCTTCTTCCAATAACTAACTGCCACCAATCTCCCCCACTCATGTTTTGTATGTCTGCTGTAGAAAGAGTTGATTCATTGCCCCTTACTAAGTCTCTTGGTGTAGTTGAAGCTCCCTCCATCTCATAGACTAGTCTCTTCTGCTCATCATGGTCAGTGCTTGACCTTTGCAGGATCCATAACTTCTTAGACAGGGTTTGTTTGGGTATTGGTTGGGAAAACCTATCAATTGTGATAAATCTCTTGCTTGCTCCCATAATCTTTCAAACTCTGATTATCTTTCCAGGTTTATTAAGCAGTTAACTTGCTTCTCTCTCTGTCTCAAAACTGCTTGCAACTCATATTCTTCTTCCTATCTATTGGAATGGAAAAGGGTACTTTTGTTACAAATGTAGATTAGTTAGACATCTTCTATTGGAAGCCAGATGATGAACAGATGACATGTATTTTAATATTTAAAAATAGGAAGAGGGTCCTTAAAAATTTGGAAGTAAATTGACTTCCTTTATCTGTTATGAGATTGACCAGTCCTCTATACAGGTAGTCCTCCACTCATGACTAGAATTGAACTCAACATTTCTGTTATCAAGCAATAGAGTTAAGTGATTTTTGCCCATTTTACAACCTTTTTTGCATAGTTAAGTGAATTACTGCAGTTGTTAAATTAGTGAATGTGACTTCAGAAAGACACAAAGATGATCGCATGATCCCAGGACTCTGCAGTTGTCACAAATGCATGCCAATTGCCAAGCATCCAAATGTTCATCACATGAGGATGGGTGTAAGTGTGACAAATGGTAAGAAATCTCTTTTTTCAATGCTATTGTAACTTCAAATGGTCACTAAATGATTGATTGTAAGTTGAGAATTACCTGTATCGAAAAATATAATCCAAAAATATTGAACCATTTCTTGGGCTGTTAGGAGACCCTTGTAAAGAAAGAAATGGGCCAATAAATCCACTACTACCACTATGGCAATATATTCCTAAACTGGAGGGAAATCAGTGATGAAATTTAGAAAAATAGTATCCTATGGCTGGAGAGGGGAGGGGGAGGTTAGTAGTTGCAAGAATCCAGTCACTTCCAGGGATTGGTTTTGTCTCTAATATATAGGCCAAGAAGAAACAATTCCTAATTTATCTGTGGATGCAGGGCCACCAATACTTTTTCAGGGCACTTAATTAGTACTGAATGTCCCCCACATCTCCTGCTGTTTTGTGATATATTTCAAGACACAGCTGTACTAGCCACTCCTTAGAGACACATATAAATGTCTATTGTGTACTACAGCTATGTGAAAAAGTCCTGCACGCTTTACAGTTTACGGTTTATGACATTTTTTGGATAGACCATTGATTTTACGATATGCTAACTGCTATGCAATTATTGTTATATTTAAATAAATACTGGTGGTTCTTAAATGTTAAAGCATAAGCTTTTTGCAATTTGGTGCTGTTTGGATGGGAATAGTAAATTTATTTGCATGCTTACAATGACTATGATGATACCCAGTGGCATATGTGTTGCAATTACTAAGGCCGATGCTAGTGTTTTATTAACATTTTTATTGTTTGTGGCACTGAAAAGGACCATTTAGGTAACCAAACATGGTTACTAAAGGCTCGGTCCCACTGGCCGACGGACGCAAAACATATGCATAAAGGACACAGCGGACTAGCAAAATTTCGGGGGTGGCTCCATCCGTTGTCATCCGCTCCAAAAAGTGGTGAAAATTTGCATAAACAGAACGGAAGTGGTGGAAAAATTCATAAACAGAACGGAAAAGAACGGACGAGGGTAGTATGAGCGGGGATGTTAACGGATATTCATAGGAGCCTAGCGATGGAAGCTGGATGACACCTCCGAAGGGGTTCCGGGTGAGAATTTCGCAAGCAGACGCATAGTGGAGAGGAGCGGAGCATAACAGATGGAAGCAGATGTGTCACGGGACGCCTATTGGAAACAAGGTGATGCTGCTGAGAAATGTTATATCGGATGCAAAGCGTTCACTGCGCATTGCGGGAGAGAATTGCGTCAGGCTCCGCGGATATAAAGGAATGCAACACGTCATCCAGTCAGCATCAGGGAAAAGACGTGCTGCCACATACATCTTGCAGGAACACCATGGTTCATCGTCAGGCCAAGAAGAGGTTAAGCCCGGGCCTACTTGTCAAGCCCTTGCAAGGTGAAGAAGCCAGAACCCACATCCACCCCCTGGCATTGACTCTAGCAGCAGCTGCTGTGCTGCTGCTGCTGCGCTGTGGTGGCCAGCCCAAGCCCTCCAAAGCCCAGCTGCTGAAGGCCTTTGTTGCTCAAGCCCCTGAAGGCCCTGCTGAAGTCCTTGCCAGAGGGAAGAAGAGGCAACGGGGGACTGACGAAGGGAGAGAGGAAATTTAGTACACCGTTCTCAGGAGCATGAGGATGCATGGTGCTTGGATGGCTGAGGGAGAGACGAGTACCTTCGTTATGGAGGAAAGGGCCACAGACTGTATCGGGATACGAGAAGAAGCAGGAGCTTGGAGAGACAAGGCAGAGAGCCTGAGGTACAACTGCAGAAGTCACTCCTTGGTGGTAGGAAGCACATGCCACATCTGGCATGGCAAGTACACCTCAAGAAATCCGGGCAGGCCCACTGTCAAGCTCACTGACCAGGGAGAGATGTAAACGTCATGGCCAAGTGCTAGTTTTTCCTGGAGTTGAGATCCACCACCGAGGAGCAGCCCTCTTGAGACCCCTTCTTCCCTCAGACAGCCCACAGGACAGACCAGTTCCTTTCCAGCCAGGAGCCAGCTGCCCCTGTCCAGGCAGTATCTTCAGAGGGCCCCACAGCAGAGACCTCCCCCCGACAACTGCACTCCCCATTGCGGCAGACTTGGAGGTTCCCCGTGGAGGATGACACCCTGCCGTCACAAATAGAGGAAGAAGCAGCAGCCACCAGAGGCCAAACCCGCCCCCACCCCCACCCTAGCTCCAGAGGATGCAGGCAAAAGGGCGACTGGAGGGTCCAGGACCACAGTTGCTGTTTGAAGATCAGGGACACAATTTTGAAGACAGCACAGAACTTCTCCATCAGCTGGCCACTTGGAAAGAGCATCCTTCAGACCGAGAACACCTTTCATCACCTATGTGAGCCAGACCCTGAGGGACCTGCCCGAGGCCCAGTACCATGGTGATGAAGCAGAAGATCACCAGCACTTTCTGCACAAACCCTCAAGGCCTAGCTGAAGCTGCTCTTACCCCAGTCCAGGTCTGCTTTCTCCCCCCGGCCGATTCACAGCTTCCACGGCTTTCAACAGCCCATCACCTACCAAGACTATGACTACCAGGACTTCCCACAGCAGCAGCAGAAACTTCCAGTCCAGGCCCAGTTCATTGGACACCACCCAGACGCCAGTTCCTCACCCAGCTGCAGACCAGGGCAGCCCCACTACATCCTCCTTCCTCCACCCCACCAGCCAAGCCCGTCAAAGGACAATCTGTCATCAGTATTGTGCCCTGATATTCTCAAGTCCTTGATGAAGGACCTTCAACCTTCACGGACTTGAGTCAGCTCTCGGATAGTTCCTGAACAACACCATCACCTGTTGTACCCTCCGGGGCCAAGCACCCCAATGGCTGCCATCAGACCAGCACAAAAGCCACAGCCACCTCCACAGTCCCTGCCTGACTTAACATCTGAGAGACCATGGACATTGACTCAGAGTGACTAGAATATGTCAGGACTAGTTGTTTACTTGTTAAGTTTATCTTTGCTTAAGACACTTTACTTAGTTCATTTGCTTATTTAATACAGTCATTAAAGTTTACCTAAGAAAGTTTATCTTTTGCTTTAAGCACTTATACAGTTTACTTAGTTCATTTGCTTATTTAATAAAGATCATAAAATTTACCTAAGAAGTTAATAAAGGTTATCTTTGCTTAAGACACTTAGTTTACTTGGTTCATTTTTTTTTACTAATAAAGTGTGGTTTGAAACTTTGAAAAATATGGTTAATCCTTTGCTGCTTTTGGGGATGGGTACGGATAGTGTGAGAATAGATAAACCTCCAGGCAACCATAGTGGGATCTGTATGGTCCACATCCAACTGCCACACATATTGACCTATTATCAATACAATTTTGTTCATTGGCTCAACACATTTGAATAAACAAAGCTTTATAATGCCCTATTCATTGTAGGACCACTCAACATACATGCGCACAATCTCATCAATGTTGTGCGACAGCTTCAAAGAAGCATCCATTAATCATCTATCATCCTGTCTAGCCCTCCACTGCTCCAGCTGGGAGTTGCACCAGTGTTTCAGGAGGTTGCGCTGCTTCTTCCCTTCACCGTGAAACTTCTGTTGGGGCTTGGTACATCCAGTGTCTATCAGGTTACGTCCTTTGCTCCATTTCCCAGGTCATGTCCCCATTCCCTTAGTTGGCGGTCGACAGGTCTTTCGCAAGAAGGGTAGTGGGTGCGCATGAGATGTGTTGCAGGATTGCAGCAAGCTTCCATGCGTGCTCCTCACAGTCTCTGGTTCATGCTGCATGGGGGTTGGAAGTATCTGGACCCTGTTGCCAGGATGCCAAAGGGGTTCTCCACACCCGTTTTTTTGCCCTGGACAGCCCTGTAGTTGAAGATCCTCTCTTCATGGGATGTATCTGGACTGTACGCTTCATGAGGTAGGTTCTGAGGAGTATGCCGTCATTACTAATGATGAAGTAGAGCACATTTGGTGTGTCATGGGTAGGGGGTCTGGACCTGGAAAACCCATGATGAGGTTGCGTTTCAGCCCCATGCTTGAGGTCACTTTGTGTGTTTATTCCCCCCCCATGGGCATTGAAGCTGACCCGTTGCCTTGACAGCAATCGATGTAGATGAACTTGTCGTCAGCATCAACCATGGCCAAAGAGGATGATCCCTGAAGAAGCCCTTGTAGTGTAGTTTGTAAATAATTGTGGACCCTGAGTGCTGGAGCTTGGCAGGCCCACGTGCTTCCATCTATGGCCTCCAACGGAGAGCGATGTGGGGAAGTTCACCTTATACCACTTTCTTGCAAGTTTCTTCAGGCCTTGTTCAGTGGTGGCACGTGAGGAGCTCCTCCACGGTATTCTTCAATGATGGCGCTGTACCACTTCTCTGACCACTTTGCTGATGCTGTTTTGTGGCACCCTTCCATGCATACTGATGTTTCTGTATGTGGTTCCAAGGCCAGGTGCCGCAGAGTCGTGCCACCTTCAGTCCAGGGTCCAGGTTGCGGACGGGAATTGGTGCTAGGCTTGGTCAACCTGGGCTCAGAGGGCTCTACAAAGTTCGTCAACATGCTTGTGCATCCATCATGAAGTTGATGGAAATGCACGAGGGGTCTTCATTCCTTAGCTCCACCTTCAACTGGTCATACAGTCCAAACTCCATTCTTCTCCGATCCATCCTCGGACCCATACAGCTCTTGGAGTCTCCTTCTCTCTCCTTCTGGTGTAAACTTGATACAGTCTGAACAGGTTTTGCGTTTCTGGTGATGATGAGTGCAGCTACCATAACGATTGTGTCATGATCCATGGTGGAGAACAATTGATGAATGCTTGAAGACCAAGACCAAGGGTGAATAGTCTGTACACTACGGCTGCTGGACTCATTACTAGATCCAGATGATTTTCTCCCCTTTTTATAGAAAATTCGGTTTTCCGCTAGGTGTCCTTCTACTTACTCTAGACAATACTCCAGACATCCTAAAATATACAGATTACATCCCAGATACAAACGTTTTTGTCCATTTTGAATACTTTATATACGAAATTCATACGCTGTACATCCTTTTATTTCTGTGCTACTATGCTGGTGTAGATGTTCCGTGTACCTTTTGTTCCTCCCTCTTTCCATTTTCAGCTCAGCAGAGTGTGAGTTGAGGGATGGCCAGGAGGATGGCAGGAGGATACAGCGGACGTTTAATGGATGATAACGGACATAGAATGTTTGGTTGGCCTGTATGTGTCCCAGTTAAAACTTCTTGCGCAGAATGAATTGCAGTGAAAGATCTTGACGATTAGAGCGTATGAAAACACGTATGCAGTGCGAGTACACAACGGATGCATCGCGTTTTCCAACGGATGGCAAGCTTTTTTTAATGTTTTATATCCTCTTTGCATCCGTAAGTGCAGTGGGATCGGTCCTTAATATGAAATTGGCCAGCCCTTATTGCTTATCACCAGGTGGCATTGCTTCAGCATAGACTGTATAAGCCTTTGCACATGATCATTGGTGACAGTGTGGTGCCAAGCTGCAATAATGGATTCAGTCAGGTCCTGCTTGGTCTTTGGATGCTTCTTGCTTATTTTGTAACCAATCTTGTCCTACAAGTTCTCAATTGGGTTCAAATCCGGGCTCTGAGCTGGCCATTCCAGGAGTCGAACACCATGCTTCTTCATTGCTGGACGGACTTAGCTCAATGACAAGGAGTGTTGTCATCCTGGAAGTAAAAGTTCTTCCTTACAAGTTGCTGAGCTGAAGAAAACATGGTCTTTTCAAGGACTTCAACATACTGCTTCTAATTAATGATTCCCTGCACAATTTGTATCCGACCAATACTAGAAGCAGTGATACAGCACCAGATCATCACGTGCAATGGATGCTTCATAGATAGATTCAGACAGTATGGCCTAAATTCTTCAGCTGGAAATCTTCTGACATACTCATTGCACTGATTTCCAGTCAAGTAGAAATTGCTCTCATTACTGAAGATACCTTGGTTCACTTAACCTACTTCTTGGCCCACTTAACCTACTTCTTGGCCCACGCACGTCGAGAGTGGTGAGCATCTGTGAGCAAAAACCCTGAGGCCTTTGAGCCCTCTGGAAAGCAGTCTGTGATGCACTGTGCTTGTGCACACTTTTACATCACGTTTCACCCCAAATTCTTGTAATCTGAGGTGAGGTGAACTTCCTGTCAGCCATCTTGCTATTTTGTTGATTTTCTTGGTATTCCGGAGCAGAGCCTGTCATCAACTGAACCAGTTATTAGGTATTTTTCAACCACTCTGCTCACTGTGGGGCAATGGCATTTCACTCTCTTGGCTATTTTTGTACAGCAGTAACCCTCTTCATGAAGCACAATGATGCAATGCCACTGCTTAGTACTGGTGAAAGCAAAGGCCTTTATCCTTGCACGCAGCCAAAGCTAAATTAAATTATTCGATGCTTTTCATGCCTATTTATAGTTAGAGAGTATGACAACATTAATTGGCTCATAGATTTAGCCCCTGTGCATTTTGATTGGTCAGCCAAAGCTCACTGCTGATTGGCTACTTTCGATTCTAATATTCTCAAAAATGCATGTTGTGTTTGTTTTAGCACATAAATTCATTCAAAACTTTAAAAAGACTTTGGTTACATTAATAAAAATTTAATTTTTAAAATAAATTTCTTTTATTATTTTGCATTTCAATCTAACCATGGAAATTTTCATCAAAGTACTAATTTTGCATAGTTTCTATGAGTGAAAAGTTGATTAAACAGGTAAATACAGCTTAAAACTGAAAGCATGCAGGGTTTTTTCACATAGCTGTAGCTGTCTCCCTGTCATTGTGAAAGGTAATCCTGTACTTTGGAGTTCCTTGAATTTATCCATGTAGGCCCTAGCACTGTGATGGTGAACCTATGGCATGCGTGCCGGCAGAGTTATTTCCCCCGGCATGCAAGAGCTCGCCCGGAAGAGCCCCATTGCGCTTGCACGCCCGACACTGCTGCCCAACAGCTGATTGTCAGAATCTGGTGTACATGCGCGGGGGACCAGGGGTGAGCAGGAGACACGTGCACAGGTGCAGAAATGTGCAGTGCCACACTGAGGTCATGTGCGCATACCCAGATGGATGGCATGAGGGTGATCATGCGTGCATGCACAGATGCACAGCATGTGGAAGGGTGATCTCGCATGCACAGTGGAGGGGTGATTTCGCATGGTGCTCAGCGGGGGAATCTCATGCACAGGTGCAGAGACATGCTGTGAGCGGCGGGGAAATCGCACACGCAGGCGCAGAGATGCATGTCTCACGGTGGGGGATCGTTCACGCAGGTGCAGATGCATGGTGTGCGGCAAGGGAATTATGCACACACGCAGCATGCTGCAGGGGATCTCGGGGAATAGGGGCAGCAAGCATTGCATTCTGGGTGCTGGCACAGGAGAGCACAAGCACGCGCGCAATTATCGGCACAAGACCTGAAAAGGGTTTGCAACCACTGCCCTAGCTTATTGATGTGTCTTATGGGATTCAAACTTGCTTGGCTGCAGTTGTGTTGCTTAAGGCCCTGTCACACTGGCCGATGGATGCAAAACGTTTGTAAAAAGGACACAGCGGACGAGAAAAATCCGTCCGTTCCTTTTCCGTGTTCCGCGCTGGTTATTGCAAATTTTGCCCCCTTTTTGAGAAGCGGTAACCACCGGATTTGCGAACA